>OLKM01003036.1:7500-15000 GCA_900291075.1 Melanogrammus aeglefinus | reverse complement strand
TTGAAAGGCAACCCATCTAGGAGAAGGCTACTTCAAACAATAAACCAAAGATGTTGCTCGCGTCTCTTCCGATCCTCACAAGGGAAACGAACAAAGGGCGGATAAGGCTATAATGACTGAAACGACCGGAGTAGGATAGTGAGGAGTTGCGCCCCACAGTCCTTAATTAGCATTAATTCTACGGAGAAACCAGCTGGAGACAACGTTGGACGACTCGTTTGAGGACGACAGAGAGAGCGCCACAACTTGACTCCAGGTCCTCCATTTCACAACCATGTCCGACATTGCATGTCTTTACCTTTTTAAAGACAAAAGCATTTAAAGACAAGTTCTTAAAGACAAGCATTGCATGTCTTTAGCTTGAGCGGGAAGTGAACGCTACGTCACTCCAATGAAGTGAACGCTGATTGGCTGTAATCACGTGTCATCACCGCGAAATTCACGTCAAAGTTGAAAAATTTGAAACTTCGAGGCGAATCTGTCGCGCCCACAAATCCACGTGAACGCGCTCGCGAGAAGACGGCGAAAGTGTGGCGCGACAAATCAACATTTGTCGCCAGTTTTCTCTCGCGAAAATTTCGCCCAATACGCGTCTCTACGTTCACTTTGTATGGGATCTTGTCGCCCCGTCGCGTTTGGTGTGAACGCACGGTCAGAGGACATAACCCAGTCCACAGTCGCTGATGTCATTAAGCAGCTGTTGCTGTTTTAGGTAGATAATGCGATTGCACCAATTATATCAATGCAGAATTTTCTCACTTTGCGTTGAATAATTAGGTGTTTTATTTGCACGCTAACAGTTAACGTCAAAATACACAGATGCAGGAGTATCGCCTCCAAAGGTATTCCGGGTAATAAATGTAAGCTGCCCAAAAAAATGGATTCGTCCTCATCATGACTTGTCAACAGTTCAGAATTCGGCCAACAACATGAGAAGTTTATGAAAGAGACTCTGAGACTAACAATTTGGAAACAAAATTATAATTGTTCACAGTCTATGGAAAAATAAACCTTTCTTATTGCTAAATTAACAAAATGTAAGATTTGAATACATGAAATAATGTGTGTGAATAACAGAGCTGGAGACTTGAGGCTTGACTTGACCTGTGAGACTGGACTCTGACTCCCTGCTGTGAGACTGGACTCTGACTCCCTGCTGTGAGACTGGACTCTGACTCCCTGCTGTGAGACTGGACTCTGACTCCCTGCTGTGAGACTGGACTCTGACTCCCTGCTGTGAGACTGGACTCTGACTCCCTGCTGTGAGACTGGACTCTGACTCCCTGCTGTGAGACCGGACTCTGACTCCCTGCTGTGAGTCTGGACTCTGACTCCCTGCTGTGAGACCGGACTCTGACTCCCTGCTGTGAGTCTGGCTCTGACTCCCTACTTGAGACTTGACTACTTGGAGACTGGAGTCTCTCTCTCTTGAGACAGAAATAAAAGATGCGATCAGGTTCCATAAGGGTTTGTTTTAAACAATCAGTGTATCATATCATCACTGCATGCATAGTTAGTCTTTTGCTTTGTTATTCCAAAAAGCAATGCTTCCAAATATATCCCTTCTTTGAACTGGTCTGCCAGCGAAGATAACAGGAATGACTCCATGTGCCAAGCTAAAGTAGGCCTAGTTTTGATGATGAATCAAACACCGGAATAAGAAGAAATACGAGGAGAGAACAAAGTACAACAGACAAGAAGTGAAACAACAACAAGCAAATAAATAGATTGACAGAAGTGTCTGGGAAGTGTGTGTGTGTGTGAGAGAGAGAGAGAGAGAGAGAGAGAGAGAGAGAGAGAGAGAGAGAGGAGAGAGAGAGAGAGAGAGAGAGAGAGAGAGAGAGAGAGAGAGAGAGAGAGAGAGAGAGAGAGAGAGAGAGGAGAGAGAGAGAGAGAGAGAGAGAGGAGAGAGAGAGAGAGAGAGAGAGAGAGAGAGAGAGAGAGAGAGAGGATGGGAGGGGGGAGGTGGGGATGCAGGGAGAGGGAGGGGGAATACTGAGTGTGTGTGTGTGTGTTTGTTTTGTAATTCTGCCAGAGGAGGCAAAGGGGAAGTCAGAGAGAGTCTCCTGCTCTACAAGCAGCTTGTCATTACAACACCCACACACAAACGCACATACGCACGCACACACAACCACACACACACACGCACGCACACACACAGACAAACACACACACAACCACACACACCCACACACACACACACACACACTGTTACAGCGACAAAGTTTCATGTTACTCTTTTTCCATATATGCCCTGGATTACATATTTGTTTGTGGATTTAAATGATAATTTTTCATGTCAAGAGTTTGACCGTTTATTGTGCAATTGTTCAGTTAAAGGCTGTAGAGCAAACCTAATGAGAAACACTACACGTCTCGTACGTGACGTCTCGCTCCCTGCGACTGGCGTGGGCAAGACCAACAATCTCCCCATCGGCATTTTTGTAAAAATCTACACATGCCCCGACTTATCATGGTTTTCACCTCTATCTATGCTTTTATCCTCCCCTTGGAAAAAAGCGGTGAAGTGGAGCAGAGAGATCGCCATGTCTGTACCCACTGGTGACGGATATCATTCGTGTGGAGAGCAGCGAGGGGCTGTAGTTCACAAAGCGACACAAAACCTCACACAAAGCTAACATTATCAAACTTCTTTGCGATTTTTTGTTTGTTTCCTTTGCATGAAAATGTATAATCCATAAACAACATACTGAATGTGTCTCCCTCGCCTCTATCAACGCTTCTCCCTCTCTCTCCTCTCTCTCTCTCTCTCTCTCTCTCTCTCTCTCTCTCTCTCTCTCTCTCTCTCTCTCTCTCTCTCTCCCTCTCCCTCTCCCTCTCCCTCTCTCTGTCTCTGTCTCTGTCTCTCTGTCTCTCTGCTCTGTCTCTGTCTCTCTGTCTCTCTGTCTCTGTCTCTGTCTCTCTGTCTCTCTGCTCTCTCTCTCTCTCTGTCTCTGTCTCTGTCTCTGTCTCTCTCCCTCTCTCTCTCTCTCTCTCTCTCTCTCTCTCTCTCTCTCTCTCTCTCTCTCTCTCTCTCTCTCTCTCTCTCTCTCTCTCTCTCTCTCTCTCTCTCTCTCTCTCCCTCTCTCTCTCTCTCTCTCTCTCTCTCTCTCTCTCTCTCTCTCTCTCTCCCCTCTCTCCTTTCTCCCTCTGCTCTCCTCTCTGGGCCTGTTTGAGAGGAGCATCTAGATTCTATAACAGTTCCTTGAAGTTGGATCATCTGTAGATTCAAAACATAATTATTACATTATTCCATAATTATTAAACAAGCAAAATACGAAAAAAGTAACGTAAAAGTTCACCCATTCGACACTCAGTCGTGGCTGGGCATGGCCTATGGTTGTAATTAGCAAGTTTCTCCGTCCATTGCTGTATATCGGTTTAGGTCCTGAGAGTAAAGTGCAGTCAAGACGACTAGTGCAACAATGGCAGTATAACATTATATATTTATCTATATAACGGTTGTATAATCCCGTCCTTCTCTCTCTCCTCAGTTTTATTGATCAGTTAGGCGCGCAGCGTTGAGCGTTTCCATGCCGACAGAGGAACGGACCCCGAGGAACCCTGTTGGCTCTCTGGTTCCGTCGGGTTCCAACGCTGGACTCCCTCCAGACGCCCTGTTCTGCGGACGCACGGTTACCATAACGACCGTCTTGGCGTTGTTCCGTTGCCAGGACAACCCGCCGAGTCGGATGACCCCAACAGGATTCTTTTTGCAGTTCGACAGGTATATATTTTTCTATTTTTTTTTCTGTTGCAATTAACATTTATTTTTTTGGAGAAATATTTCGAATTCCGCCGCTTTTGATATACAAACCTAACACATGCTGCACATTAATAATAATAATAATAATAATAATGCATTTTATTTATAACGCACTTCACATCAACTCAATGACCTCAAAGTGCTACAATGCACATTAATAGATAGATACAACATAAAAGACTAACTCGATTAAAAAGAAAAAGAATAGAGAAAAAAAATCGTTTAAAATAGCAGTTTAGCCAAAGGCTTTTCCCGAAAAGATGGGTTTTTAGGCCTTTTTTAAAATAATCCACAGTCTGCGGGGCCCTTAGATGGTCAGGGAGAGCATTCCACAGACTGCGTATAGCTGAGCCGAAGGCGCGGTCCCCCATAATTCGGAGCGTTGTCCTCGGGAGCTGAAGGAGGTTGGCCTGTCCAGAGCAGAGATGGCGTGAGGAGGAATGGGGGGTGATGAGTTATTTGAGGTATAGGGGGGCAGTGCCATGGAGGCACTGCTGAGCCAGAAGGGAGATCTTGAATTCGATCCTGTATTGGACAGGAAGCCAGTGGAGGGATTTGAGGATGGGTGTGTTGTGGTGGTACTGCCGCACCTCCATCAGGATCCTGGCAGCACAATTCTGGATGTACTGCAGCCGCTGGATGCTCTTGCTGGGGATCCTGAGGAGGAGTGCATTGCAGTAGTCCAGCCTGGAGGAGAAAAAGGCGTGGACAAGTTTTTCGGAACCGGCTTGAGTAAGTATAGGGCGGAGTTTTGCAATGGTCCTGAGGTGGAAGAAGGAGGTTTTGCAAAGCTGTTCAATGTTGGCCTCAAAGGTGAGGGTCCGTTCTGACACAGAGGTTAGTGACTGAGGATGAGAGGTGGATGACGTGGCCAAAGAAGCAGACATTGGTGATAGTGGATGACCCGGTCTGGTGTGGAGTGCCAACAAGAACGGCTTCCGTTTTGGAGCCATTGAGCTTCAGGAAGTGAGCCGCCATCAACACCTTTATCTCCTCCAGGCAGGTGGAAAGTGTGGATAGGGCTGCAGGGGGGGTTGGGTTTGTTTTTATGTAGAATTGGGTGTCATCAGCGTAGCAGTGGGAAGATATTCCATGCCGGCTGATGACACGAGGGGGGGCATGTATAGCGTGAAGAGGGTGGGGCCAAGGACTGATCCTTGAGGGACACCACAAGTGACGAAGCGCGTGTACGATTTAGCATCACCCAGTGATACAAACTCTGTTCTGTCCGAGAGATATGATGTGAACCATGTCAGAGTAGTCTCAGAGAGACCGTTGGAGTAATGGAGGCGGTGTAGAAGGATGTGGTGGTCAACGGTTGTCAAATGCTGCGGTGAGGTCGAGAAGAATGAGAAAGTGATGGAGAACCAGCATCAGCAGTCATCAGCAGGTCATTGGCAGTGGCGGATGGTGAGATCAAAAAGTGTTGACGGGGGCACAGTAATAGACAAGGGGATCCGAGGTCCCCCCCCCACCCCCCCCACTCCAATCTATTGAATTTTTTTGAATTTAATAGATTTGATTTAATGTATTCTGGTGCATTATCAGGATGGCCACTACCTATTTACCCACTTTTCATTCAGATTCATAGCCTAAATCCTGACTTGCAGGGCCTGGACAAGCTTACACTGCATATACAGACATGCTTCATGGCCATTCCACCAGCCATTGCTAATTTGACCCATTGTTGTTATTCTGATATTGAGACAAATCATCACCGCCTATAGAGTCCATTTTTTGTGAGTCTCAATGTCTACTTCAAATGCAGTTAGAAATATGGGACAGTTGCTTCATTTTGTTTATATGCTACAGGCCGAAATACTAAATTAATATGTAACTTACTTGCTCCTTTTAAGTATAACATTGCTTGGGGAGTCCAATTCCTCCAATGAAAAGGGTGGAAAGTGCTTACAACTCTGCTAGTTAGCGACCTATCTCCTCTACGTGTAGTTGTGGTGCGCGAATGCTGCTGAGGGAGGTAGCCTATTTGATTGATTCTCTGAATTGTCCCAGTCATGTGGTGTTAACAAAAAAGAAAAGCGATACCATTTGGCCTGGGGCGCACACTGGTGCGACCCGAGGGGCGAATTTTTCTTGCTTCAATGAAAAGCTGTCTCTGCTTGATACACAGCAAAATGTTAGCGAGCTTTCATTGACTTCAACGTGGCCCGCGCCCCTGACTTGGAGGAGGGCTTTATTTTAAAATGACCAATCACTAGCCTAGCCTAAATCATTGACGTTCAGACGCATTTAAATGGTTGCTGGCAGTGACAAGTATATCACACAGTTAAACGAGGATCAACGCTATGTATTTTTGTTGATTTATTTCGCAATGATAATAGTTTATTAATAGTTGGCAGATATATTCAAGTGACTATTTCACGGAGGGCGGCGCCCTAGCGCCCCCTATTGACCCACCGCCACTGGTCATTGGTGACCCTGTCCAGGGCAGTTTCCGTACTGTGGCCAGAGCGGAAACCAGACTGGAACTTCTCATAAAGACTGTTGGTTATGAGTTGGTTGTGGAGTTCGGCAGAAACAACCTTTTCCAAGACCTTTGATATAGGGGAGGTTGGAGATGGAGCAGTAGTTGGCAGGTGCTTCGGGTTCAAGGCTGGGCTCTTTGAGTAATTGCTTGATGACAGCAGTTTTGAGAGACGTGGGAACATGGCCGGACCGGAGAGAATGATTAGTGATTTTGGTGAGCATGGGATTGCAGAGGAGTGACTTTTTATCAGGGTTGAGGGAAATGGGTCCAGGTCACAGGTGGATAACTTCATCTTCCTTAGGATGATGGGAGCGGAGAAAAACCTAACATTATCAAACTTCTTCAAGAAAATGTTTATAGTTTTATTTGCATGAAAAATTAATCATTTCGAATACACCACAAACAGCATATGTGTGGATCAAGGGCATTATAAAGACTGGTGGACTCAGAATACAATTTACTTTCTCCTCCATTAATGACCCATTCATATTTTTCTATCTCATGGGGTCCCATGGGCTCTACCGAAAAGGGCGTGACTTCGCCACTCGGTAGGTCCTACTGCAGTAAATATATAGAAGGTTTATTAAGCTACGCCTAGAGGTCTATAAGTACCCCGGGTCAGGCCCACAGTACAGCATGTGTAGTTATCAAACAAACCACCAGGGGTCAGTGTTGAATATGCAAAGAAGTGTGCTTCATACCGCAGGAGACGAACGCGGCGCCAGACCGGCAGGAGTGAACTCAATCCGTGGCGCCAGCCCCTGCTCATTACACTACAAGTCCAATCGTATGTCCTCATTAACGTCTCCACTAGGGCATGACCGGCCGACTGAGTACAGGGGTGACTTGAGAGATGGTGGTATTGAGAGATCTGTGCTGTGGTTCGCTGGCGGACGGACGGACGAGCGGACTTGAACTGGCGCAAACCGCCGAGTCAGACTCGCTGCGGCACGGATGCATTTCGGTGATTATTTAGAACGTATGTTAGGAGATTCATAGTGTTTAGGGAGAGCACTCTGTGCTTCTGTCTCTGCGTTGATGTGTATGTGTATCAGTTGTACTGCCTGTGTGTCTGTGGTAATTTGAGTATTTAATGTTGACAAGCACACAAACATAAAATCACATTCATGAGGACAATTCTGTCTAAAACGTACCCACAACTGCTCTCTCTCTCTCTCTCTCTCTCTCTCTCTCTCTCTCTCTCTCTCTCTCTCTCTCTCTCTCGCGCTCTCTCTCTCTCTCTCTC
>OLKM01003036.1:0-5000 GCA_900291075.1 Melanogrammus aeglefinus | reverse complement strand
CGTTGCTCTCGCCGAATCCATGGCTGGCTCTCGCCGGTGTGAAACCAACCGGTTCGTCACTGGGATAAGGCTGGAACCAGTTTGGAACTGGCCCGAGCACCAGCCCGGAACTGGCTCTCGGTTCTTTTTGGTGTGAAAGCCCCATCTGTCTTCCTCTCTGTCTGTCTCTCTCTTTCTTCCTCTCTGTCTGTCTCTCTCTGTCTTCCTCTCTGTCTGTCTCTCTCTGTCTTCCTCTCTGTCTGTCTCTCTCTGTCTTCCTCTCTGTCTGTCTCTCTGTCTGTCTCTCTCTTTCTCCCTCTCTGTCCGTCTCTCTCTCTCCCTCTCTGTCTGTCTGCCTCTCTGTATCTCTCTCTGTCTGTCTGTCTGTCTGTCTGTCTGTCTGTCTGTCTGTCTGTCTGTCTGTCTGTCTGTCTGTCTGTCTGTCTGTCTGTCTGTCTGTCTGTCTGTCTGTCTGTCTGTCTGTCTGTCTGTCTGTCTGTCTGTCTGTCTGTCTGTCTGTCTTTCCCTCTCTCTCTCTCTCTGTCTGTCTCTCTGTATCTCTCTGTCTGTCTCTCTGTCTGTCTCTCTGTATCTCTCTATCTGTCTGTCTGTCTGTCTGTCTCTCTGTCTGTCTGTCTGTCTCTCTGTCCGTCTGTCTCTCTGTCTGTCTCTCTGTCTCCATCTCTTCCATTTCAGGCTCTAACTTCATGGCTCTTCGAGGACCCATGTTTAACCAGCTCCACAGACAGACACATCTGTTGAGCTGGGAGAGCCGGCCTCCTCTCCAGTCCCCCCATAGGAGGGGTTCCTGACCCCGTAGTGTTCGATTCCCTGGTGGGATGGCCCTTCTTACATTTACATTCAGGCCGTTTAGCAGACGCTTTTATCCAAAGGCGCCTAAAATAAATCCATTTGTCAGAAGAAAGAGAAGCAACAATATGTCGCTGTCGGTACAGTGAGGATGTTCATAGACCCAAGTGCCAAGCACTAACCATCACTAGGTTAACCCATTCCCCGTGTACAACAGAGATAGCTAGCATAAGACGCTACACAATGCTAAGGACTATTTATTAGTGCCAGGACGTACAACGTACAATAAGTGTGTACATTAAGTGCCAGGATTGTCGAACAGCAGTAGAGTCTCCACACACCAGAACAGGGCTGAGGAAAACCAGATCCCTGGAACCTGCTCTGCCGTTCTGTTCCACCTGGCTGCGACTTGATGGAAAAAAACAAAACAGCAAACAAACCCCTCAGGAACCAATGTGCTGTGCTTCAGTCTTGTCTGATTATCTTACATTAAAGACATGGAAACGTGTTCAGGACACGACGCGGGAACAGAGAGAGAGAGAGAGAGAGAGAGAGAGAGAGAGAGAGAGAGAGAGAGAGAGAGAGAGAGAGAGAGAGAGAGAGAGGAGATGAGATAGAGAGAGACGTAGAGAGTGAGAGAGAGAGAGGGAGAGCAGAGAGAAGAGAGGAGAGAGAGAGAGAGAGAGAGAGAGAGAGAGAGAGAGAGAGAGAGAGAGAGAGAGAGAGAGAGAGAGAGAGAGAGAGAGAGAGAGAGATGCCTGTACCTCATCGTTACAGTTGGCCTTCAATCAATAGACACGCACACACACGTACACACACACACCGTCTCAACAAAGAGAGCGGAGTATTCCTGGAGCCTAACACCATATTAGCCGCGCCGTGGGTGAAATTAAGCGAACAATGGCCGCGCGTTTAGTTTGTAAACACATCTCAAGGACACATAAAAGGAAACGCAGAGTGGAGCGCGGTGAATAAAGCGCTCGGAGATTACTGTGGGAGGAGGAGGTGGGGGAGGAGGAAGAGGAAGGGGGGGGGGAGGAGAGGGAGGGGGAGGAGGAAGAGGAGGAGGGGGGCGGAGAGAGGAGAGGGAGGCGGGAGGAGGGAGGAGGAGAAGGAGGAGAGGAGGAGCGGAGGAGGAGGAGGAGGCAGGAGGAGGAGGAGGGGAGGAGAAGGAGGGGGGAAGAAAGAAGGGGGGGGAGGAGGAGGGGGAGGAGGAGGAGGCGGAGGAGGAGGGGGGGGAGGAGGAGGGGAGGAGGAGGATGGGGGAAAGAGGAGGGGGGAGAAGGAGGAGGAGGTTGTAATTATACCGCTTGTCTTCTTCTTCTTCTGAAATCAAAACAAATATTTTCCTTTCTCGTGTTTGCGGAGCCCGTCGGCCCCTGTTACCGTAGCCCCCCGTTTCCGGGAACGACCTGTTACCCTAGCGTGCTGTTACCGTGACGACCGGTTAGCGTTGCGTCCTGTTACTGTCGCGTCCCGTTGCCGTGCCGCCCAGGGTCGGACCACCTCGCAGACGGACGTCCATCGTTGTTGCGAACGCTAGAAGTAGTTCAGAAACCTGCTGACCTTTGACCTTTACCCTCTGAGTGTCAGGCGACTCAACCGTCACTCACTCGGCCACAGCTCCGGTTCCGACCGGTCTGTGGAGCCTCGTGACCTTGTGAGACCTCCTGATCCACCCTGGAGAGTTCCCGCTCAGACAGGATCAAGCTGCCACACTGATGCTTCCCCGCTGCTTGTTCCCATGATGCATTGCATCCACGCCACTCCTTGACTCGACCTTCCCCGTGACAAACCCTGCGGGGCGCGGACATCCGCTAAATCAGGATTGGGGATCCCTGTGTTTCTGAAATCGACTTTGGCGCCACGACGTTCAAGAACTGCACAAATCTATTCTCTCCCTCGTTCTCCCCCTGGGTCTGTCCCTGTCTTTATCTCTCTTGCTGGCTCGCGGTCTCTCTTTCTGTCTCTCTCTCTCTCTCTCTCTCTCTCTCTCTCTCTCTCTCTCTCTCTCTGACGGAGTTGGTCGTGTTGAGAGCAGTGGGTAATCATTTCCGTTTTTTTGCCAATGTTGGCGTCTTTTTTTTATTTATTTATTTTCTAACAAGCAGCGGTCTAAAGGAAATTGTAACTTTGTTTAAAAAGGTCGTGTTTGACCGGTCTTGGCCGCATCGCCAGCCGGTTGTGCTGCAAACAAACATTTTGCAGAATGGCACGACAGGTCGTTCGCAAAGCCCCGTATCGTTACTCACTCCAGGCATGGCTGTAGGTGTGGCGTGCCGGACGCCTCGACGTTTACGCGTGGAGGAGTTTTTATGGCGATGTGCGAAGTAATCGGTGGTGGAAAGAACATCAGAATCCGCATCCCGGTATGAATTAAAGCCATTGTGGTTTTCCTATCGCGAAACCGCTCTGGTGGATAGATTGATCGAGGAAGGGCTTGTAATTATGGACTCATTTCGTGCAAGTTTTGCCTCTATCGTCCCCTGCCAAGAGAGGGTTGTTCTCTCCAATGTACCCCTCTTATTTCGAAGGATGAGATCTTGGAGAGGGATCCTCTCCAGATACGGGAACAAAACGGGACCGATAAGGCCGGTCCTTAGCGGCTTTTAAAAAAGCAGGAGTTTGTTTATGTGAGGAGCTTTAGATGCCAACGTTTCATGATCTGAGTCTGATAGTGAACAGCATAGGGATCTGGACGTGGCTGGTCAAACTGATGCAGGGGGGAAAGAACTATGTGATATTACATTTCCTCGAACACCATGAAATGTTCGCGTGTGGAGAAACGACATTTCAGGGGATCATGCCCGACATACGGAGCAGGGAGACGGACGACGGACGATGTGAGTGCAAACCCGGTCCCCGCACCAACACCAACGGGACCTGTTGCGATCTACAGACACCAGGTCCCGCACCATTAACAATCGGGACCTGTTGCGGATTACTGGACGCCTGTCCTGCCACCTCTACCACCGGGACCTGTTGTGACTCTCCCAGACACCACTCTTGGTCCTTCTAGTGCTGGAGCACAGGGGACGTTCAGATGCAGGAAGAGCAGTTTGGGGACGCCGCTGAGGAGGAGACCCAGAGATCGCCGCCGTCGCAGTCGTGGGGACCGCCGTTGGAGGAGGACCCAGAGATCGCCGCATCGCTGCTTCGAGGTCTCCGTCCTGAGCGAGGACGCCGACCGCATCGGGGGGACGGGTTTACAGCAGCTGAAAACCAGCCAGCAAACCAGGCGGAGCGCGAAAGCGCCAAGCGAATGAGCAATTCGATGTGAGCCAGGCGCGGGGGCGAAAACTGGGCGCAGACACGCGCTCTTTGAGAGACGGAGGTGCGGGCGCTTTTTCTGTAGGCATGGAATCTGGAAAATCGACTTTTGACGAGTACCAGGCAAATCACCATGGGAGAATGTGCAGCACGCCTGTACAGGTGGAAAGTATGGATGTTCAGTGGGCAGTTGACTTCGCGAAGGGTAGCAGAATTTGTATTCTATTACCAGACTCAACAAATTCCTGGACGGGGATCACCAAAGTGGTCAGCGTAAGATAAGGCCCTTACATCTTTCTTCCGGGACTATATTTGTTTCTCCTTCTCCTTCCTACTGCTGCGTTTACGGAATCGCCACCATGTAGAAGCTTTACCATACAGAAGCGCTTCCGGCATTAGAACTGCAAGAGTACAGTAAGGGGCTGAAACTAAGTAGTCTTGTCAAAATCACCCAGTAGGCCTACTTCCCAATGAGTTGGCTTCATTAATTTGTTACGCGGTTGGGTCTTTCTTTAACCATCTTTTTATTGGCTCCACTTATTATTCTTGGGGGAACCCTAAAAACTATTCCAATGGCCTGTAGAAATTGCAAGAAAAGAGCGGCCACTACTGGACTATTATTTTCACTTAAAAACAGGGCTCCTGTGGTTTTTTTTTTTACAAGAGTGGTCCCACTCCGACCCAAGATTAAATCAGCCTAGTGGGAAAATGGAATGGAAGGGCCAAGTTTTGTTTTTTGGAAGGGTTCATGGGCTCTAGGGTTAGCGCTGGAAGTAGCTTTACTCTTCTCTCTCCTTGGGGGTTTCCTACCTTGGCAAAAAAAGGTTGTTTCTCATGTGGACTAAATGGGCAGGACGCCCTACTTAGGGTGATGCCTCCTTAGATGGAGGCTTTTTCTTTTTTTAATTATTATATGCTCTTGCCAAGGTCAGGAGAGATCA
>OLKM01003035.1:16754-46275 GCA_900291075.1 Melanogrammus aeglefinus | reverse complement strand
TGATTCTTTCTCTTCTGCCGAGGAAAGTTGTTGCAATTGAGTAAGACGAATTAGCGCCCCTCTGGTACTAGCGCTTTCATAAAAGCGTGTAAGCAGTCCGGCTGAGAGAGGCAAAACGTGACACTGACACGGCTGTCCGGCGGGCCATTTCGACGCGCTTGACGTGATACCGGGGTTGCCATGGTACAAGCTGAGGAGAGCGAGATGAGAGAGGGTGTTAAGAGAATTCCGACGCGAACCACTCCGGTTCAAGGATGCGGCGTGGGCCACGGTTTGATACGGGTTCACCAGATCCTGTTTTTTTTTTTTTTTCACTTTCTCGCACAACTGCAATATGGACTCAGAAATAGGGCCATTCGGGAACGTATTCAATCTCAGTTGAATCCAGAGGAATTTGTAGTGCTCAGAAGATTTGTTGGGTAAAGCGAGGTCGTTCAACGGTGTCGTGGTCAATGTCCATTGAGAAGAAAGAGAAGTGTTTTACTATATTTCCCCCTAATTCAATCAGTCTATAGCAATTATTGACATTCCAACTTTACATTGTTAACACTACCAACAAAGACGAAGAGGGAATGCTCTATGATGTTTGAGTGGATGGGCCCGTCTTTCTCCACCCTTTATATTCTCGAAAGGCAACATGCAAATTAATACTATACACAGATGAAATCAATATGTATCCCTTGGGTCCTATGCTTCTGTAAATAAGTTGCTCATGTTTTATTATAGTTTAGGTAATATTGATCCAATAGGTATAAGTGGCTTCGATAATCTCTGCATGAAAATCAAAGATATTTCGGCAGAGGTGGTTGGCTGTTTGTACTAAAAATGGATGGATCTGAACAGTTACAAGGTGGTCATGATGACAAACAAAATGGGAAACTGAGTTGTTTTGGGTGCGGTGATGTATGTGAAATCACTTCAACACCGACTGGGTTATAAGGAGGGGGTTGGTTTTGCTCATGAGTAAAATTGTAGGAACTGAGTTACTTGAATAAGTTCAAAGTTTTTTTTGACGGTAGAATAGTTTGTTAAAAACTAAGGAAAGAACAAGTAGTGGTCTGCATGAAAAGTATGACAAGCAAGCACAGATCTGGAGGTCTGAGAGCTAAAGTGTGTGGGTCTTCGCTTTTGTGTGGTTGTGGTGGTGTTGGTCTGTTCGTTTTTTTTGTCTCTTTTTCTTGGGTTTTTTTCTTGAAAGATCCCAACCCTTATGGAATTTAACAGCCAAAACCAGACATTAGATGTTCGCATGATCTGATCAAACAAACTCCAACTATGCATGTTATTTTGAAGGTGTCTCCGCACAATGAGGTTAAGCTGTATTAAACCCTATTTCTTCGGAAAATAGATTTACATTAGTTGTAACCGCAGCCCATTAAAACTTTCCTTACTACTATATGATATATAGACAACTGATATCAAGTGTCACACATCCTAGACTAATGACAACAGAAATTGATAACGAGACATTGTGGATAGATTTTAATAACTTTTAAAAATATTACATTTCTTTTGAGTGGTGTGGAAAATGAGTATGGTTAATTCATTATGAAAGTTATAGAATAGTAAATGTCCTGGCTCCCACTAATTCTTGTACAAAACTGTATGTTGCTTGCAAAGTATTGATTGATGCAACATATCGTTCAACAACTTCCCTGAAGCCAATATGATGAACCAAGCACAAGAGTCGTTTCTACATCATAGTCCCCTTTTCCTTAATAGGAGTATTGGGTGTACATGTCCTTTGAGGCAAGCATTCTATTTTAAGCATGGGGCTGCTAAGAATTTCCAAAATGTGTTGAATCACTCCAAACCAAATCAGTTTCTGAAGTGTCTAGAAATGAATAGGTTGGCATCAAGTTTTTGCATAATGAAAGAGAATCAGGGCTGTATAGCTGTTACAAATGATGAGAGATTGAGAGACAAATAGCGCAGATCTTTTGGGATTAAGAATGTCATGCAGATTGGTATGAAAAGTTATCCTCATGCAATAAGTATATTAGGGAGTCTATGATTAGCTGATGTGACTGAATTCTCCAGTGTTTGGACTGATTTCGATTATCTTTCTGATGATCATGTTGTTGATCTGAGTTATCAGCTATAAACTTGAATTTAAATCATAGAATTATGCTATGAGTGGCTATTCCATCAGGCTAGAGAATTTGTACATGATGCTATTGAAATTCACCTTAAACTTTTTGTTTGTGTTCAGCGAAAGTGAGTTTGCCAATAAAATTATCATGTATTTCGATTCATTGGCAATAAGACATTCTAGCGGTTAGAGGATGCAATCGTGAGTTGGATATGCTACTGATTCAGTCAAAAATGCTATGAATTCGTGTAAGTATAGGTGATGTGTTATGCTGTATTTTCCAAACAATTTAATGGTCCATGTTCTCAAAATGTATTTCCTTTTTATTTTTATACCACACTCATACTTATTATTACTAGTGTTAAAGTTTAACAGCTGTGGTTCTGAAGAGAATTATTGGGCTGAAAAGTCTTATTTGACAAAAAATGTGTTTCAACATGGTTATGTGAAGAAATTGTAAGCAGTGTGTAATTGTAATGTCTCTGACACATGCGAAAATGTATCATTTTTATTGATCACAATTTTCATTTCATGGAAAAACTTAAAATATATTGATTATCTACTTATATAAAGAAAGTTTCTTCATCTGGATTTTTTCGTGTTTTGTAATGTTTCTTTCCTCACCATCTGCAGTTTGCTAGTTAGCAAATATTATAGATTTCCAGTTTGTTGCGTTTTTTCAGAATTCCATGTAACCATTAATGGAAGTCTATACGAGAAGCCAAGAATTGGGACCCACACTAATTTGTGTTTAGCACCGTACCTTCAGTCAACTTTTTTTATGTATCTGAAGTATGTTTTTATTATGTCTTTGTAAATTGGCTGCTGCACATTAATGACACAAAGTGAGTCTATTCATTTTATTGACCATATCCCTCTCGTACCACCATCAGTTCACTCTGTGTAATGTTTTAAATATAGCTTTCAATCTCATTATTTCAATAATGACCCTCTAGATGATGAAACCTAATGAATGTGGTGTACCCCATGACCTTTGTCTCTGATAATACAACTATCTTTGCCCTATAAGAGGCTTTTGAAATCAAAAAGAGGGGCAGTCACTGCTTTAGGGCTCCGACATACTATATAAAATATCATTGCACATGTAAAACGACACAAAATGTACAATAATTATACAGAATCATTATCTCAATATTTTAAAACACCAGATTAGGATCATTGTTGGAACATCTGTGCATCTAAAATGGTGTGGTAATGTTATTCAATTATTGTTGTATAAGTTTCTCCTTTTGTTTCAACATGTTTAGAAGACATTAAATGACTTTTATTATGTGATTCTTTAAATCAAGCACATTCCAGTTCCTTAATTAAGAATCACTGATCTTGAACCATTTAGAACTAATTTAAGTGATTTTAAGAGTTGTCATCCGCTTAAGCATCCCTAGACTAAATAACCAGATATAAAAGACATATTATATTCTCAATTTAAGATTATACTGTTAAAATGACTTAAATAACTTAAAAATAGTAAATAACTTTTAAAACCAAGGCAATTATCTATGATGTCTAATTATACAGATTTAAAAATCTTGGCAAGTGCCCAGATTATTTGCAGTGTGAAGTCTCATCGTTGTCTGAGTTATGAGACCCACCACGGTGGTGTCTGTCCACAAATTTACGACCATGATTTTTTTTTGGGTGGGTGGCAGAACAGTCTCCGGGGTAAAGTTAGAGGGCTGACTGAAGCACTACAAACTCTGTGGCGTGCCTGTGTTCAGGATCAGAGAGGATGATGTGCAATCTCCTATTCTCACCCACCTGGAGACCTTGTTGATTAGAAAGTCTCCTATCCAATAACACAGCCGATGTCAGGCAGCCCAGGTTTGCAGATTCAGTGGTCAGCTTGTCCCGGGATAACAGTGTTAAACGCTCTGAGCTCTGAAGTCAACCGAACAGCATCTGACATTTGGTGTTGGATGCTCCAGGTTGGATTAGTGACCATGCAGTCTATGGAGACTGCCGTTCCTCTGTGGAACGGTTCCCCTGTAGGCCAAACTAATGAGAGGTAGCAGCCTGCAGGGATGAACGCCCTTGATGGTACTTAGGCGAACGCCTCTAAAGCACTCATGTTGAACTGGCGTTGAAGGGCAACTTGTTGGCGATAGTCATTTAAGACAAGTAACAGCAGACTTTTTTGGGCACAGATACAACTACGGAGGATTTTGAGGCAGGTTGAATATGTCCAGAAACACCCCCCGCCAGCTTGCTCGGTCACACGTTTGTTGTCAAAGTCCGGCCTGACACCCGGTCTGGTCCTGGCAGCCTTATTTTAATTGGGGTCATCTAAGGGAGGATCTCCGACTGGTGCAGCTGCAGAGGATGAGAGGCTGATCCTGCTGCCTCCTCAGCCGGGGAAGATGTATAGTTTCTCTACTGTGCAGTGTTTCAATAGTGAGAGAGAAAAAAACTGTGCAGGGTGGGGTCATGGCGACTGCCGTGCTCGATGCGCTTGTAGTCTGTGATGGACCTGCTCCACTGTCCCGGGGTTTATTCATGCCCGGAAGTGATACTTTGAATCCGCTGTTTGTGCCGGTGCTTAGCCAGCTGAATGGCCTTTTAAGATTCCTCTGGGCTGTGCTGTAAGCCAGTCGTCACCCCGACTGAAGCGGCGTTCCGGGCTCTGAGCAGGAGGGCTGCACCGTACTGTCCATCTATGGCTATCTGTTTTGGTTATGGAAAAACCTCAATGGTCCTTTGTGGGAAGAACCGCATCAGTGCAGAACTGCAAATTAATCCAGGAAAGATGAGTGGTATCTCTCAGGTCTTGTAATCTTCTCCTTACACCACACCCAGTTAGTGTTTTCAAAACAGTCCCTGTAGGGTGGATGATGCCTCTGTCGACCATGTATCCTGAACTGTTTTGGTGGATGGGTTTGGGTTCTGCAGAGTATACTGGTGTGTGATAGTCAAGGAGCAGCTCTCACATAGATGTGGGTCTGACATGGCCCAGATGAGAGACCTGATGACTAAGCTACCAGCGTCTGTAAGCTCCCGTAGTCGTATGTTCGTAGACTTCTTGGTCCCAGTATGTTGTTGTTTGCCCCTGGTTGATTGGTTGATTGTTTCTTTAAGATTTGGGAAACACTCTGGCCTTCCAGTTTCACGTGATTGTTGAAGTCCCGCAGCCACACATCTACAGCCGCCTCCGGGTAGCATTCCATCTGCCTGCTGATCGATCAGGGCAGTACAGATACTCCTAAAGCTAACTTAGCATCGGTTACATGCTGCCAACTGCACTCGGACATGCTGCGCACTTCCGACATATGTCGCCATTCCCGACATTCTACTATTCAGACATGTCACCAATTCAGACATACCACCATTCCGACATGCAAACGTCCTGCCATTCCACCGACAGTTTCTGTCCCGCCATTTCCGAACAAGGCTTTTTTTTTTTTTTTTTTCATGTTTTAAGACATGTGTACGGATGCGATACAGGTCAGTTGGAAGCTTAATAAATAAAACACAAACACAAAGTCTCGGCCATTTTACAATCACACACTCCGATGGTCAGTTTGTAACAATTTCCCTTACAATAAGGATATTAAGAGGAACTGGCACCAACGCAGTCCTGCTGCAGGCGGACCTAGGCTCGTGCTAGGTGGTGCGTCCAGGGACAGCAATAATCAAAGTCGCTACTAGTAGTTTGAAGTTTCTGTTATTTTCACTGAACTCTACAACACCGCCCATCACAGCGGCATATAAATCAATCAATTAACACAGATCAACAGAACCCGAAAGCCCCCCCCTTCCCCTCGCTGTCCATTAAGTCCGAGTGGGAATGGAGTGTGTGTGGGGTGCGCCGAGCGCGACCTGTCAATGTCTGTGCCGACTGCGTGCGTGACATGTGCGTGCGTGCCGTGCGTGGCGTCGGCGTGCGTTGCGTTTGACGTCGTGGTGGAGGGTGGAGTGAGAGAGAGTTTGTGTTTGTCCTACTGTCCACCACGAGCGGACGCCGTGGCTCCCGCGAGGTGTGACCACCCAGTCCTCTCCCTCGTCCCGCTTGGCTGAAAAACGGGCCCGGCCGTGCGGTGTCCAAACGGGCCCTTTATATGGGTCCACAGGGTAATCCACCAGGAAAAATTAATCACTCTCCTCCCTCTCTCCCACGTCACTGCTCCATTTAAAACCCTTGGCCCCACTAATGAACTTTTACGCATTATCGCACACAACTTACAGCAAAAAAGAACATGCATTCATTCATTAAAGGTCCGCCACATCCCCAGTGCGCAAACCATGAAAGGATAATTGTATCATTTCCCTGGCCTAATACATAAGGAAAAAAACCTGGGGAGCAAACTTGCAAATCACAACTACACCAGCTCCAAATAGACTATGGCCAGGCGCAAAACCCAGTGGATCACTTAAAAGTTGTTGCAACTTTTGGAAATTACACTCATGGTAAAAAGGCTTACAAATATGGAACAGGACGGCTCCATAATACGCACAAAAAATCAAAAGGAACGAAGGTAACTTTTAAAAAAATAAAGCAACAGCTCACAGCATCGAATAGTGTAGTCACATGATTATGTGTTTTACGCATGCCACTGTTGCGTCTGCAGATCCAAATTGTCTATAATTAAACTTGGACCAGACCCGGGACCAGGCTACAGGAGGAATCAAAAATATGCAGGGGTCCAGGACCACGCATGAGAACCACTGATTTCTTGTTAGACGTACGTTACCGTAACCACTGTGATACAATAAGAACACACATCATCACTGAATCTGATTCACCGGCGGAGCGGTCCCTCTCTTCCATTAACTCTCTAGCTCTCTTCGACCACAGCTGCAAATGGAAGCAGCACAGGCGCCAATAATAATAATAATAATAATAATAATAATAATAATAATAATAATAATATAATAATAATGCATTTTATAATCGAGATGGATGTGACAAGGGCGTTGACCAGAGTCAAAGTGCTGTTAGAGGAGAGAGATGGGCAGGGCAGGGAGGCGGTGATCATTATTAACCTACACATTTATATATAATTATATGACCTTAATGTCGGAATGGCGCGGAACGTTTCCAAAAAAGGAAAGTACCGCCATTTCGGACAATGGAAACAAAAAATTGTCCGGGAGTGGTGGACGTTTTCAATCAATGGGAAGTGCCGCCAATTACGACAATTTAGACAGTCAATGTCGGTATCGTGAGTGGCGGTATGTCGGAAATGAACCCGCGGATACCCTAGTCTACGATACATGCTAATATCCTGAAATATGCCCACCTGGGGAACTACGCTAGCCTGTAGAAGCATGCTTGGCTTTTGATTAACGAGTGGTCTGAAATGATTGGTGGACTGATTACTAGGGATGGGGATCATTAAAATTTATTGATATCAATACCATTTTCGATACTCCTTAACGATCCGAGTCTTTATCGATACCAATATCGATACTTTTCTATTAATTGGTGGAAATACGATGCATTTTTAGTGATGAGGAAAATATGGAAATAAATAAGTATGTAATTCTAAATAAATATTGACATCAGTAGTTTTAATTATATATACTAAATTGATTAGAGCACTATACAATTGTATTAGTAATACAGAAACATGAGTAATACAGTATTACCCTCACCAAAAACGAAATTTACTGTTCCTCTATGTTACATTTCAACGAATCATGATAACTGTCGTTTTACTGAGCAAACCTCAACACATCATCACGCAGCACATCTGAAACTTTATTTACTTTTTAAGATAACTAGCTTATATGCTACCGATTACAACACAAATTTCACAATTGGATAACTATTTTTAACTGACGGGACTAGCGACAATGTCTGTGTGTGCGATTACGTTCATACTTTGAGTTGATGATTAAGGCCCCGTTTACACGAGGACGCTTGCGGGTAAAAACGACAAAATAAGCGTTTTTGGGGCATGAAAACGCATAAATCTGAAACCACCCTCCAGAGTGGAAAAGTTTAATACGCTCCACCGTAGCATTTCCGTCTACACTGCCAAGACGCATAACACTGCTCAGATCTGCTCACGTCGCGTACACGTTTATGTCACATACATGTGCCAGTACAAGGAAATAAACAAACATGTCCGATTATTTCAATCCGTCGGACCGTCAAGCTGCTCTGACAGCTCTAATAAGCATACAGGATTCTTTCCAGATAGTATTACTGAACAGAGAAGGATCTGTAATTATGTTTTGGTTTTCGCGGCATAGGTAAGAGAAGAAGTAAGATTCTAAGCATGCGCTCAGACATGGCGGTGTTGCATGATAGTGTATCACAGCACCACCTAGCCGCCTGGCATGGATACCCAATCGAATTCCACACACTTTTGCGTCACCGTATGCACGCAGATTTCCTCCCGAAAACGCTTGTCTAAACGTGGAATAAAAAGTGAAGACTCAACACCACATTTGCGTCTTCTGTTCAGACTGTCAACGTGTAAACGTAGCCTAAGACGGGCCCGTCTGGTGCGACAGAGGAGACGGAGGAGACAGGAGGAGTCTTTTCAATTCGGAGACAGTCAAAGGTACTACATTTTGCCTTTATTTGATGCACAATGCTAATGAGCTTGGCCATTGAGGTATTGCTCCCCCCTTTACAATAAATGATTTTCGCCCGTTCAGTCATCCTCGCGAGCAAAGTTAACCACCAGACTTTACTTGTTTTTCTTGTAATACATGTTTGCCGTGACGCGACTCATGGGACACAACATTACGTTACAGGACCTACGGGACAAAAAAATAATAAATGAGCGACGGGACTCGATAGTGGTATTGATTAGCCAAAACGTTAATGATTTTCGAGTTTTGAAAAAAGTGGAACCGGGTGCTTGATAGAACTGGGTTTCGATCCCCATCCCTACTGAATACTGCTAGAGCCAGACTAAGCTGGCTGCATAAACTCTTTTAGGTTATAGTACTGAAACAAAAACAGCCTTTTGGAACTTGTGTTGCTGATATTGCAAATTAGGGCTGCTTATGGTTGATTCAAACTCAAACCACATACATGTTAGAAAGACATGACATGTCAGCTATGTGATGCTGTGTTCATGCAGCTGTCCTATATAGTCCTCTGCATATATATACAGATATATGCATATGTTTTGGTCAAGTTGAAATACCAGGAGCTCTTCCTCAACGTCAGTTATTAAAGTATTAGTGGCAGTATCATATGCAGTATAAGTGAAAGTACTATATGGGGGGGAATAGTACTATATGTAGTGCCATATGTTGTACTATATATATATATATATATATATATTATTATATATATTATATAATATATATATATATATATATATATATATATATATTTATATATATATATATTATATATATATATAGGTGGTGTGGCAGGTTGTAGACTACCCACCAGGTGAGGGTGGTCTCAGGGACAACATCAGACACCTCCAGCTCCAGTGTGAGTTCAAAGTTCTCCATTAGGCTTGGTCTACACAGAGGCCTGCTGACACCAAGAAAGCCAGGCTCGGAGCTCCTTCCCCGGGGGAGCCTCTCTGCTGGGGGCTGGGAATAAGGCAGAGGAGGCCCCTGTATAACTGGGATGCGACAGTTGGCCTCCCGGACAGAAAGGGGTCGACACACAGCTGAGTCCTGGTTGTAAGATGGTAGTTGGGGAGGCTCTGGAGCCTGGAGAGGGAGCTGGGACAGAGTATCTGCCAAGAACAAGGACTCATCTTTGGCCTGCTGGGGCAGGGGGTTGTTGGAAATGATCTGTTGCCTAACACCAGAAACTGAGCTCTTGAAAATAGCTACTGGGGATTCATTGCTGACTTGGATTTCAGGGCTGCCTTGTGTGCCAAGGCTGCATTGGGTTTTATGGCTGTCTTGTGTCTCACAACTTTCACTAATCACTGGGTGGAGAGAGATGGCCCCAAGAACAGTCATGGATCGAAACACATCTGGATCCTGGTCTGGAATTCGTATGTGTGGAAGCTCTGGTGCCCAAAGAGGGAATTGAGACAGAGCGACTTCACATAACGAGTGCTCTTCTAGGGCCTGCTGAGGAGGGAAGCTGCTGGGGATCAACTGCTGGCTGACAGCAGAGACTGACCTCTGGATGATATAGACTCGGGATTCATGGCATTCTTGTGTGTCATGGCTGCCTCCAATGTCATGTCTTCTTTGGGTATCCTTGCTGATGGTATCATGGCTGCCTTGGGTTTCATTGCTTTCTTGGTTGTCAAGGCCTTCTTGGCTGCCCTTTGGATCTTGATATAATTGGGTGTCATGTTTGCATTGGTCATCATTATGGTGGTGAGGGAGGAGACTGCAGGGTTGTAGACCTTTAGTTGCCCAGGATACGTCAGTGTCTGTACAGCTGGAGCTCCTACACATTCTCATGCTTGCTTGGGTGTCATGGCTGACAAGGATAGATTGGGTTTCATAGCTGCATTGAGTGTTATCCATGTATTGTGTCTTATGGCCAACTGGGTTGTCATAGCTGTATTGGGTGTCAGAGCTGCCGTAGGAGTCGTGGGAGACTAGGGTTTTGTAAATTTCATTTTTACAGGGGCCGACAGGGGCCGACAGGGGGTGACAGACATTTGGGTCCTGCGCTGGGGTTTGAGGTTGCGGAGGTTCTAAAGCCTGAAGAGGGAGCTGAGACAAAACGTCTGCCCAAGATGAGGACACTTCTATGGCCTGCTGCTGCAGGGAGCTGCTGCAGATGATCTGCTTGCTAAAATCATAGACTGGGCTCTGGGAAAGAGTGGTTGGGGATTCATGATATTCTTTGGTGCCACGGCTGTCTTGGCTCTCAGGGCTTTGTTGGCTGCCAACGTTTCCCTGTGTGTCATGGCTGCCTTGGATGTCAACGTTGCCTTCTGTGTCATGTCTGTCTTGTGTGTCATGGCTGCCTTGGGTATCTTGGGTGTCATTGCACAATGGGTTGTCTTGGCTGTAGGGGCTACTGTAGATAATCTGCTGGCTAACAACAGATTCAGTGTTCTGGAAGAGACTGACTGGTAATTTAAGGCATTCCGGGGCATCATGGTACACTGGGTTGTGATGGTTGCATTGGGTGTCATGTTTTTTCTTGATGTTCTGGCTGTATTTGAAGTCATCAGGGTGGTGGACAATGGAGAGGACAATGCAGGGTTTTAGTTCTTCAGTCGGCCAGGAAACCTCTGTGGCTGTAGAACTAGAGCTGCTACACATACTGATCCTGTTGTGGGTCTCAAGGCAGGGTTCGGTTTCATGGCTTTCATATATTCCTCGGGTGTCAAATATGCTTTGAGGATCATGGCTGCCTTCGGTCTTAAGGGACTCTGGGATGTCAAAGCTTTCAGCGGTGTTGTAGCTGTCTTGGTTCTTGTCTTGGGTGTCATTGCTGCGTTGTATACCACAGTACACTGAGGTGTAATGTATGTCAAACCTGTCTTTACTTACATGGCTGCCTCTGGTTTCATGGCTGCTTTGGGTGTAAAAGCTGTCTTTGGTGCCAAGGCTGTCTTGGGTGTCATGACAGACTTGGCTACCCTCGGTTTCATAGCTGTCTTGATCGTCATGGGTTTTACTCATCATCAAGTTGACACAGATGGCCTCATTGACAATTAGGGGCTGACATACAAGTGGTTCCTGGTTGGGAGTTGTTAGGTGGGGAGGCTCTGGAGCCTGGAGCTGGGACAGAGCATCTGCCAAGGACAAGGGCTCATCTTTGGCCTGCTGGGGCATGGGGTTGCTGGAGAGACTGGCAGAGACTGTGATCTGGAAAAGAGTGACTGGGGATTCAGGGCATTCTTGAGTGTCATTGTCGCCGTTTTGGTTGTCAAGGCCGTCTTGGCTCTCCTGTGTATCGTGGTAGACTTGGGTGTCAAAGCTATACTGGGTGTCATCATGGCAGTGAGAGAGGTCACTGCAGAGTTGTAGACCTTCAGTGGGCCAGGAAACCTCAGAGGTTTTTGACCTGGAGCTCAAGTACATACTCCTCCAGTCTTGGAACTCATAGCTGTTTTGGGTGTCATGGCTGCCTTGTGTATCTTGGCAAACGTTGGTGTCCTGACTGCCTTGGTTTTCAATCCTGTATTGGTTGTCAAGGCTTTCCTGAGGTTCAGGGCTGTATTGAGTGCCATTGCTGTCTTGGGAGTCATAGCTGTATTGAGGGTCCTGGCTGACTTGGGTTTCCTCATGGAGGTGTGAGAGGACGGTGCAGGGTTGTAGATCCTTAGTTGACCAGGGAAAATGAGAGGCTGTAGACCTAGAGGTCATTCTGTCTTGGGTCTCAATTTTGTCTGGGATATCAAAGCTTTTATCTGTATCATAGCTGTCTTTGTTATACTCGGTGTCATGGGTTTCCTTGCTGCATTGTGTGCCAGGGTACCCTGGGGTGTCAAGACTGCCTTGGGAATCCTGGTTGACTTTAATGTAATCATGATGGTCAGTTGGCTGGGAAAACTCAGTAACTGTAGGGCTGGAGCTCTGACTTTTACTCCTGAATTTGATGTTGAGGCTGTTTTGGATGTTGCAGCTGCTTTGAGTGTCATGGATTCCTTGGGTCTCAAGGCTGTCTAGGCGGGTTTCATTGCTGCATTGTGTGGTTTTGTGTATGACATAACTTTCTTGTGTGTCATGGCTGCCTTGGGAGTCGTGGCATACTCTTGTGTCATGGCTGTCACTCATCAATGGAATGAGGCAGATGGCCTCCCGCACAGTCTGGGGTCCATAAACAGCTGGAAGGGGCTTAATCTCTGGAGACTGAAGAGGGAACTGAGACAGAGCCTCTGATAAGGAAGAGGGTTCGTCTAGGACCTGCTGGGGCAGGGGGCTGCTGGAGATCAACTGCTCATCTGTTACAGTTGAGACGGAGCTCTTGAAAAGAGTGTCAGGAGATTCAGGGCCCTCCTGGGAGTCATGGCCCACTTGTGTGTCTGAGCTGTATTGGGTGTCGTGGCTGACTCCTCCTCTTCTCTTTTCAGCCGTGCTCTGTAGAGGAGCAGTCTGTGGGAAGGTAGTATTGTAAACCGGGCGGTCTTGAGACAAACGACCAGGTCTTGTTCCATGGTGATCAAAGTGGATCTGAAAGTAGCCACTGAGTTTCCCGGGTGCCTGGTTGTGCTGGAGGATCCTGGACACTGAGGGGGGGCAGTGTTCAAAGCAGCCCAGCGAGGAGCCAGTGTCTTTGGGTTGGTGGGCTGCTGGTGTCCCCTTCACAACCAGACGGCTTGACGGGGATTGAGGGAATGAGCTAAAATGAGATAAGATGGAACTTTAGCAATACACACTGGAATGGTGTGGTTCACACTGCCGGATTTTAAAGAGGACCAGTATGTATAAAACAAGCAAACTACGTTGTAGTTAGTCGGTGGGTAGAGTAGCTAAAAAATTTACTCAAGTAAAAGTACTGTTACTTTAAGATTATAATTACTCAAGTAAGAGTAAAAAAGTATGCAGTGAAAAGACTACTCAAGATTACAAGTACTGAGTTTCTCCGATTTATTTTTTAAATAAACAGAGCAACACAAACGGTACAAAATAGAAACCAACAAAATAAAAAACAGCAATGTTCAAATAAAGATAATGTAAATAACCTTTTAAATAAAATAAATAAGGTCTTTAAAAATAAAATGTATAACCCTTGAACTAAAACAATAATAAATCAAATCTTTGCAAAATTAAATACACCAACCTTAAAATAAAATTATAATAAATTAGGTTTATCCATAATTATATTGATTAAAACCAATACACGTGCAACTGTTAACTATATAATAACTGATAATAATAACTGTTGCAATTATTTTGCACATAAACATTTAAACCAATTCCTTGAGATTGTCAGTGTGTGTGAGTTTATGTCTGTGTGATTGTGTGTGTAAGTTTGTGTCTGTGAGTGTGTGTGAGTTTGTTAGTGCGCGAAAAGTTGTGATTGTCTCACAGTTTTGAGTGTGCTTGTTAAGTCTGTTTGAGTGTGACAGTGTCGTGAGTGTGTGATTGTAGGTTTGTGTGAGAGCTTGCTAGTGTGTTTTTGCATCTTCCTTCCCAAAGAATCACCCTTTGAAGTGACTGTTGCTTCAACAGCAGTTGGGTCTCAAGATTCTTTTTAGTGAATTTGTGATCTTTTACTTGTGAACAGGAGCCCTGCATGGCTAAAGATGCATTAAAACCAATACACTTATAACTGTTAACTATATAATAACTAATAATAACTGTTGTTTTTTTTTACACATGAACATTTTTAAACCAATTCCTTGAGCTTGTCTGATTGTGTGTGAGTTTGTGTCTGTGTGATTGTCAGTATGGGCTAGTGAGGGAATTCGTGTTATTGGCCGTGTTCACAGGTTCATGAGAGGAGGAGGATTTTCGCTTTTTGTTCGACTCGATTAGGTTTGTGTACTTCGTCAGTTTGTTAGGGTGAACCCTCTGTGGACAGAAAAAGATACCAATGAGGCTATGAGGGATTTATCCATTAAAATTAACACATGGCAATAAAATATAATATATTGAAATGCTATGGGACATACAGTGCTAATTAAGGGATAATGTATAGAACCCCGGTCATTATTGGGTAAATAAGCCCAGATCAGCAGTGAAATAGTCTGCCAAAGACGTTGACGTCGCTTAGCAACCGAGTACGCTGGTTGCTAAGCGACTTCAACGTCTTTGGCAGACTATTTCTCTGCTGATCAAAGTGAGAATGCTGGTAACAAATACATTGTAAAAAGACACCGTGTGAAGTTATTTTTTCATTTTGGCAAGTAGCTGTGTAATAAGCGGGATAATGTGTAGAACGTCGCCGTACATTATCGAAAATAAGCCCCTTCAGGGCGAACCGGACACCTCCACTTTGCGTCGGTGTTCGGTTCGCCTTGTCGGGGCTTATTTTACCAATAATGATCGGCCTTCTATACATACGATATCCCTTACTTAATTCAACTCGATTTTATTTTTTTAAAAAGCTGGTAGGTAGGTACCAGTCCCTAGCGGAATGACGCCTAGAAATCGCGTGATACCAGTAGTCAGTCAGTCAGTCAGTCAGTCAGTCAGTCAGTCAGTCAGTCAGTCAGTCAGTCAGTCAGTCAGACAGACAGACAGACAGACAGACAGACAGACAGACAGACAGACAGACAGACAGACAGACAGACAGACAGACAGACAGACAGACAGGGATAACTTACCGCAACATGCTTTCTCAGGTTTGACGTCGAGTTCTTGTAGGCTGAAATGTCCACTTGTTTGGGCGCACAAAGAAGGCAGCGAATGTTGTTGCTATTTTCTTTATAATTTTTCAAGTCAAACATACTTTGTATGTGAGGCCAGGGGTGTGGTCGTTCATCCTCAGAATCTGCGGTTTCATCCATTTTCTCGAATCGCTTCTCGACTAAAATGTTTAAAAAATGCGCGACACTGTTGAGCCCTATGACAACACTTGTCATGTGACTCAAGTGGCTGCATTTGATTGGCAAGATAATTTGGTCATGTTTTTATTGGTTAAAATATTCACGTGATAGAAATAGATCTCGCATGTAATAAAAGAAAAGATCTAAAAAAAAAAAGTAACGACCGTCACGTAGCCAAATGGAACAGCGTAAAAGTACCGTTCTTTCTTCAAATATTTACTCAAGTGAAAGTATGTTGCAATAAAACTACTCCTAAAATTACAATTTATCCAAAAAGTTACTCAATTATTTGTAACGGAGTAAATGTAGCGCGTTCCTACCCACCTCTGGTTGGTACATGTCGTATGTCTTCCGAAAAAACATGTAAACCCAAATCGGAACAGAAATGGGAACTTCTCAACATCTTAAACTGCATGGATGTATGATTATAATTGGTGCCATTCCATAGTGATTTGCACAGTATGAGCAGCACATTCAGTGTGAGCAGCTGAAATGCAGGGGTGATCCAGGTCTCGGTCTGCACCCAAGTCTGATCGCTGCGCTCATCCCAAACAAACTAACATTGCAGGTGTGAACATTGCAGGTGTGAAGGTCGTCAACTTTGTTAACTCATATTGGACGACAATAACAAACATGGCTCTCCCATTCCCTATATCCTCATGTTTCCTATATCCTCTTGTTCTCTTTGTCCTCATGTCCCCTACGTACTCATCCCTTTGGCCTCACGTCCCCTGTGTCATCATTAGGGTTGAACACCGAAACTCGGTTCCAGTAGGGAACCGGTTCCGACGTAAATGGTTGTAATGAGATCGAATAAATACGCTAATGTCGGTGCCTCATAAAGATGCCTGACTTTTTTTAAGGACCCTGCCCCGCCCATATGGTGTTGCGGTGTCAGTGCCGCTACTCTGCACACTTGTTAATCTTATTATCAGAACTGATAGTGAGAGGATCAATGAAGATGCCGAAGTCAAACCGATCAAAGGTTTGGCTACATTACACATTCAAGAATTCTGACTCTGCGACATGCAACAGATGCAATAAAGTTATATCTAGCAAAGGAGGTAACACATCAAATCTAAGTAAACACCTTACGACTCAAAAAATGTATTTAAAAGCGTGAATCGATAGCTTCCGTAGCGCAAGGCAATTATGCAATAGCCAATGAAAGGAAAAAGACAGAAAATGAGCCAATCTGGATAAGGTGACACTGCTAAGTAGCGTTGTCAAATTATTATTCATGGACCTGCCCACTTGGTTGGTTCGTAACCACCCACAGAAATTCTGAAGGAGTCGAGATTGAGCTAGTGCTAATACGTGTGTGTAGTTGCTGCTTAATAACAGAATAACAGAATTTTGAATGCAATCGCAGAATGACATCGAACCTGTGTCATGCCAAAGCAAACGTCCACATTGCATCGCCTGCCAAAGACAGAGGAAATAAGGGAGAAATGGATGCAATTTATTTTTGGAGAAATACCAAAAAACGATGGAACCAGATTAGTGCTGTGTTCGGCACATTTCAGAGACAATGACTTTTTCTCGTCTCTGGTATTTCCACAACGAGACTCTTAGCGGGGTTTATCTCAGCCATGGTGGAGAAGGAATTGAGGGGAAAGGAATTTTGGCGTACAAGAACTTCGGCGGTTTGATGTACATGAACCACGACATGGATGAGAAAGGGAATGTTGCCCGCAAATGTTTCCCGCTTGAGCCCCGCCTCCGAGGGACCACCACCTCGGCGTTGCCTGCTGCAGGAGGCGGTGGTGCCTAAGCGCCGACCGCTGACGAGGCGGTGGTCTCTCAGCAGCAAGGCTCCGGTGGTAGACAACCATGGTAAACAATCGCGGGCAAAAATCCCTTTCTCCTCCATGTCGTGGTTCAGTCTACTTCAGATTGATGTGGACGTGGAAGAACCAGAGACATCGAAGAACCTGACGCAGTCGTTTGAGTTCATAATATCATCTGGAGGCTCACACAGCTTTTGGCCTTGATAATATATATTATATGATATAGATATCTATGTATAATATGATATTATGTAGATATAGAGCTCCAGGGTTCCCGCTGGAGCACCCGGAGTGTTCTAGAATATTTGCAGAACACGGCCAAAGGCTGTGTGTGTGTGCCTCGCCATTGTGATACATCCACTGTAAGCAGAGCGCATGGTACCGTGGCCGCAAGATGCCCAGGGCCACACGCCAACCCTCCTCCTTGACCCGCCTCCCTCCTCCTTATTTGCATTAAAGCTACAGACACCGAAACAGCACATTTGGGGAAAGCTCAATGTGTGACTTGCTCATAGTGGCTGTAATTCTGCACCACGGCTGAATTTCGGGAACGTCTTCAAATACTGTGTTTGGGGCCCACTAATATCTATATTAAAGCATCCACAAAGTAGCATGCCATGGGACCTTTAAAGTAAAAGTCATATGTAAAGACAAACGGCGCAATTGTCCATTTAATCAGAAACATATAGCTATACCTGTGTTTGAGGCTATATCGAGAGGGGGATGGGGACAACAGTTGTTCGAGGCTGCAGTCAACCAGAAGCTACTCCACAAATACAGTATATCCAGAGGGGGAGGGGGAAGTGTGGGGAATGAGCTGAATAGGCTACTAGTAGTATGCTGAATAAGTTGTATGTTCTAAACAATTTTGTATTAGTAATACTTTTATTTCTGCCTTTCAAGTTACCACAGTGATTCCTTTCACCCTGGCTAAGAAGTCTGCATTAACCCAAGAGAATGTGGAGGAAATTCGAAGAGGATTCATCCGTTTTCCACGGTGGAATCGCCATCTTTTAGTTAAAAATGTGGGCTATTTATCAAAATAGAATTTCCTTGATGCATGTGTAGGCCAAACCTCTGTACCATGAAAACATTCTGTGTACAAGGCTAATATATACTATGTATTTTATATTTTTTAATAAAGGGAGATGAGCACTGCCCTCAATCGTAGATACCAGCCACCATCAAGGGATGACATATCCAACAGATTGATACCTGCTTGGTATTCTGTTACAAAACAGAATGTCGTCCAGCTATTCGTGAGGAGTTCAAGTTGACTGGAAAAGTCATAGCTGCCACAGTAGACAATACAAGCAAAATGGATGTTGCCTTGAGAAACTTGAGGTTTTTAAACGTTGGGTGCTTTGCCCACACACCCAACCTGGCAGGACAGAAGGTGTACGCATCCCAGCGATGACTAACTGGTGTGCAAAGATTTGCTCAGTGCTGGTGTGGCTGTAGCGCAGGGCTCTAAACTAACTTTTTTCACTGGTTGCACTGGTGCGCCTAACTTTTTTTCTTAAGTGCACCAGCACAAAAGTTCGGTGCACCCAAATTGTCGACCATATCGCATTCAACATTGCAGTTTTACAGGTTCACGTTTTTTAAATATCTGTCCATATAGGCAATATTGACTTGTAAATGATAACAACAACCTAACACACACAACTATCAACCATTGATTTATTATTAATTAATTTATTATTTTTTAACATGTCTCATACTCCTGGGAAATCATATGTTACCAAAGCAGTCTTCCACCTCCCTCTTCCAAAACAGAGCCACATACAATGTCATCACCTTGTAATCTCATGCTAACGTTAACGTTACAGCGTCACTAATGACAGATATGAAAACATTTTCATAATGTTAACGTCCACTGACTTTTATAACGTTACGTTAGGCCTTCAGTTCAGATAAACAACTTACTTTAAGGTTACATCACAAACACACACACACACACACACACACACACACACACACACACACACACACACACACACACACACACACACACACACACACACACACACACACACACACACACACACACACACACACACACACACACACACACACACACAGCCAAGTCTACTGCCAATTCACACAAAATAAATAAGTTCATACACAACATACCATTTATGACCGCTGATCTTCTTTTCTTTCCTTTTTGCTGCCTCTAGATTGTTGTTGTTGTCGTGCTTCGTCTGGTCGTACTGATAACTAGGATGCACCGTAATGAAAATTCTTGGCCGAAACCGAAAACCGAAAATGAGGAAACCAAGGCCGAAAACCAAAAACCGAAACACCGAAAGAAATTATTATGCCAATTATTAGTACCATTTAGGGTTGATTTTTTTTTGTTTTATTGTTTTATATATATATTATATGTATATCACATAAACAAAGCTAATAGATAGGCTACCTAATATCGCGTTGGAACCATAGTGGAACATGCAAGACTGGTAACCATAGCAACGCCGGTAAACAAACCCCGTGAAGCCCAATCCCTACGAGAGCTCCCCGTGCTACGGCCATCCGGAGGCGCACAGAGCTTTTGGCCGTGATATTATATAGACAATTATATTATATACTATTATATATAAAACGTTATTAGAAAGACGCTGTAACCGAGAATTGGCGCGCTGCCAGACGCTGTCACCGAGTGTGAGAGGAGAGTTGACGGAGAAGATGGCGGTTGACCTAGTTTCAAAGTTTATACCGTTTATACTCGGTAATACCGGTGTATCACTCGGTGTGAAAATGTCCACACCGCGGCAACCCTAGTGCCATTGCATTTATGGCTATGACTGTGTACTAACTTCATTAAAATCAAGGCATTGCAATTTTTGCAAATCGTTATACGTGGGTCTTTCTCAGAAACATTGATAAACGTCCACACCGCAAACATATTGGCGCTTATCAGTGGCGTCTTTGCATTAGGGGCCAGTGGGGCACGGCCCCACCAGAGGGCGCTGCCGTTCAGGGCAAGATTATACTTTTCTTTTTTTTTTCAAAAATGTTATTGAGCATAAGTTAATAATACATTAATTGTTAATAATTAATTACATGTCCGCAGTTTTAATTTGATGAACGCAATTGTCTTACTTTTTGTAGTGTAGGCCTAGTAGTTGTGTGTGAAATAGTTTGTTGCTCCGTCTCGTCTGTTCCGCACAGTGGGGCCCAGCCGAGATGGACCTGTCTGCTGCAGTGTAGAAAACTGTGGAGCTGTTGCGCGAGCAAGCGCGAGCAAGCGCGTGCGTAGCGCCCGCTTCTGTTTCGGCTGTGGGGCCAGAAGTTTAGGGCCCCAAAGCTCTTCTCATTGGCTGATTTGTAGAAAGGGCGGGGGTTTACGGCGGGAGCCGATCAGATCTTGCTAGCTAGCTAACGCAGCTACTGTTACAGTTACAGTTACTGTTACAGTAAATAACAACCAATGGACGTTTCATTCATTAAATAATGAATCATGTTGAGAATCTGTCTCATGTGAGATTTAGCACTTTACCGCTTGAACAGAAGTTGGAGATAAAACGTGAGTGGTGGCTTTGAATATTGATTGCGGTGTAAAGGGTGTGCGCCGTTGTGTTTTTATTGTTGCCACGTTGTTGTTTCTTGAGTTTTGATATAGTGAGATCTTGAACGCTGCCATTTGGTAGTGCTATTGCTATAATAGCCTAATATATGTCGTCAGATTTGCATTTGAGTGATGGCATTATTCAGCTGCAATTTTGGTCCCCTCTGTCACTTGCTACTTTGTTTTTGTTGTGATGGTAGTAATATGTGGTATTTCTGGATTGCGTTATAATATTTTCCTGCATGGGCCCCACCAGAGTTTCCAAACCAAAATCGCCACTGGAGCTTATCCAGACAAGCGTGGGCTGGCCTCGCTTTTTGTTTGCGTCATCACAAATTTCTGTTTCAGCCGTGTTGTTTCAGTGATAAAAGTATTTCGGCCCGAAACCGAAAATGCGCTTTTGGGCCATTTTCGGCCGAAAATTTTCGGTGGCCGAAAATTCGGTGCATCCCTAAACGTCTGTACATCATACGACGTCTTCTCTGGCGATGCGCTAAATGGCTACCGCAATAACTTTTTTGTGTCTGGGCCAATCAGAGGGGGGTCCCGCCCTTGATTATCTCTGATTGGTTTGGACCATGATATGGGCCTAATGTGTGTCTGTTGTTGAAGGTTGACCCACAGGCAGACTTTAAGAGTCGCAGAGGTTTTTTCTTTTTGAACAGCTGGTTGCACCGGTGCGACCTCTGATTTTTTTTAGTTGCACCATTGAGAAATTAAGTCGCATGTGGTCGCACTTTAGAGCCCTGCTGTAGCGCTCCACTATGAGCAAAACCGTTCTAAGAGAGAAGCAGCAACTCCTCAGTGAATAGCATACATATAATTATCAATAAATCTTGAAATATAATAATTTTAAATGTAAGCAATTGTTTATTGTTATTTGAATGGCTGTGCTTTAGATTTTCCAGAGCATAAAGTTATCCTGGACGTGAGGACTCGCTGGAATCCCCTATACCTCATGGTGGAACACTTTGTAGAGCAGTTCCCTGCAATCCAGGCAGCCTGCTTCGGTCAGAGGCTAACACCGGAATTCCACCGGACGCATTACGGCTGCGGCACGGAACGGCTGCGACTTCTGCCCTTCGTGGATTTCCACCGGGCGAGTTACAGCAGCGCAGTGCTGCCTTGCGATCCAGCCGTATTCACGCGAGATCACGAGATCACGCGATAATCCTAAACCTAATGTACTCACCTTCATCTCTCAAAACTACTGCAATTAAATGCCACGCTTTGTCCTTCTGGCCATTGTCCTTATAAAAAGGATGATTGGGTACTTCATGAATGACTTCATGTTGCTGAACTTCGACAATGAGTCTCTCGTCGTCCATGTTGCTGACCCTCTGAGACCCTTTGATTGACTGCTGACCTGGAGCCACTGGTCATGACGTAATAATGTTGATGTGAAGTTGTGATAGGCTACATGAGTTGAGTATTGTTTTATTTTGAAAATTGACCGGATGCTCTATGGCTTTTACTTTTTCACTTCCTGCCCGGCTTGATCTGCTCAGTTGAAATTGACGCGGTTCAGCAACGGCTCGAGTCAAAAATAGAATGCTACGGAATATAAGCGCTGCGGCGCGCTGAGCCGCTCCTAGGACGCTGCTGAGACGTTCCACAGCCGCGCCCGGTAGAAATGGTCTCATTGATTAGAGTGGAAGCTATCTGCTGTGGTGACCGCGGCCAAGATGTGCCGCAGCCATAACGCGTCCGGTGGAATCAGGCCGTAAGGATGCCAATGGAGAGAGACTGGTGAGTTGATGGACAAGAGGGAAGTAATTTGTAATAATTTCAATTTACCTTTTCTTCTTAACATTATTGTTTATTTTCCATAGACTACAAAGGCTAGCAGAGAGGGATTTTGAGAAGGCAGAGGAATTCATGAAAGCCATGAAAGTGTTGTACACCTCAACCCTCTGCGTGTCAAGCGACAAGACCCCCACATGCAGCCAAATCATCCCGATCCTCACGAAGCTGAAGGCACACTATTCACCCTTCGATGATGACAATCTCTTTACGGCTGCTATAAAAGAGAAGGTCTGGCAAGATCTTGAAAAAAGATACCAGGTACTATCCATTTGCAGCCAATATCTATTAGGGATCGACCGATTATTGGCGCCGATATTCAGCATTTTGACGCATATCGGCATCAGCCTTTTTTTGATCCGGCGGCCGATAAGAGATCAATTTAAAACTGGGTTATTTTGGCTCTGATGCAGCCGCGCCTCTCTGTCTGCTGTCACTACGCTGTCTCCAGCATTGTCCCACCCACAGCACCATCTGATTGGTTAAACGATCTGGTTACACGCAGAGCCACAACGGGTAACAGTAGGGCTGGGCGATATGACGATATATATTGTGATGATATAAAAATGTCTATCGTTTCATATTATGCTCTATCGTTTATATTGTCTTGTCGCAAATCACACTCTTTACGCTAATATTTCTCGTCATTTGGACGACACTTTACGTTCCACACGGCACATGAAGGCAACACAAACAAACATGGAGGAGAGTGAACGTGAAAAGTCTGAACAGGAGAAGGACTCCGACGACCAGCCAAGACTAAGTGAGCTCGTACCTAAAAGAGGGGCTACTTCAATTGCATGGACGTGGTTTGGTTTTGAAAAGTCGGACACGGACCAGAAAGACGTACTCTGTAAAGTAGGCCGCAAACTGGTCCCCTCACCAGACTCAAACACCACCAATCTATTTTACCACCTACGTAAGAATCACGAAAAACAGTACGGAGAGAGTCTACGGATGAAATCCACAAAAGCACTGTCGTCGAGTGCTCAAAACAAACCCCAGACCGTGCAAGAAGCTTTTGCCCGCAGCACACCATATGACAAAAATTCACGACAATGGAAGGAGATAACGGCTGCCATTGCAATTTACATCTGTAAAGAAATGGCCCCAATTTACACAGTCAAGAAACAGGGGTTTCATGAGTTGGTGCGAACACTCGACCCAAGGTACACAATGCCGAGCCGAAAATACTTTACTCGAGTTCAGTTGCCTCATTTATATCAAGAGTGTCGGGCCAAAGTAGAGGAGGAAATCCACAAGGTATTGCACTAAGCTATAACAACCGATATGTGGTTTATTTGAGATGACACTCTGCAGTCTGTGTTTACAGACAAGCTATTTCCCAGCTGACCACACGGGAGAAATTATAGCCAGAGGTCTTAGGGAAGCTCTTGAGTCTTGGGGACTGCGTGAGGATCACCTAGGGCCCTATTTTAACGGTCTGAAACGCAAGTGGGAAAGCGCAAAGCGCAAGTAGCTTTGTGGGCGGTTCTACGGCGCTATCGCTATTTTACAGGCGGATAAATGACAATTCCGCCGCGGCGCAAGTGTCAAAAGGGTTGGTCTGAAGCAGCCTAATTACCCGTAGGTGTGTGTTTGGGCGTAACGTGCAATGAACCAATCAGAGCGTTTTTTCGCATCCCCTTTAAGAACGATCGGCGCATGTTCCATGGCGGATTGCTATTATGATGGCGGGTTTGCCAGGCGCACGCAATGAAAGGTTCACCACAGAAGATACGATAGATGTGCTTGTCAGAGCAGTCAAAGGACGCGACTTGGCTTTATATGGGGATGGGAGAAACCCACCCAAAATTGCTTCCGTGAAAGCGGCTTGGGAGGAAATCGCCGTAATTGTTTCAGCAGCTGGATAAAATATTATTTTATATATTATTATTATTTTTATATTTTATCTTTATGGACACCACAATGATTTTCCTTGTGTGGTAATATTTTATTGTCCTTGTAATTATGTATGGTTTGCAAAAATGGGAACTGCTGTCCGTGTAGATGAGAGAAGCAAAGTGTATGCGCGAGGTGCACAAGCAATCCGTATGCATCGCATGCGCATGTATGCATGCGCCCTTAAAATAGCATCTGAACAACGCGCCACTGACTTTAAACCAGGTATTTCCTGGTCAGTAGCGCAATGGTTTTCAGAAACGTCAAAATACCGTTTGCGCCAGAACACGCCTCCTCCTTCCGCCGAACCGCCCCTTGGGGCGCAAGATCATTCCCTAATTTACCGGCGAGTGGCGCTGGTGGCAAAAGAATGCTCTGCGCCAGTTGTAAACTAGCAACGACACATGCGCCAGTGACTAAGTCACTTGCGCCGGATGCAAGATAGGGCCCCTAGTCTGTGTCACCACGGATAACGCCAAACAACATCCTTGCACTTCGGCTGAATGACTGGACACGCTTACAATGTTTTGGTCACCGTCTTCATCTAGCCATGTGAGTGTCTAATACAATGTAAAAATATATTTCAGTAAGAATAAGGATTTTTATAGTAACAGCCATACATGACAAGTATGTCTGCAATCGAGTTTCTGAGCATTTAAAAGCCAGTTTAGAAGCTTAAAATCCAGAATACTCCCCCTGACTTTGAAAACAATCAAGTCATGATTTTTCCCACCCCCTAGTGCGCACCTCTATAAAATACAGTAAATTTAAAATATAATTTATAAATTAAAATTGATGGAAAATATGTGATACCTGTCCTGTAAAGTGTAATATATAAATCTATATATTTATCTTCTCCTAAATTTACACAGAGCGTGAAGTGTGAAACTACCCCAAGTGGAACGCGCAGTTGGCATCTGCAAGAAGGTGGTTAGTGCCCTCTCTAATTCATGGAAGAGAAGACGTGAACTGGCCAAGGCTCAAGCAGAACTGGGCTTGCCTGCTCATCAGCTCATCACAGATACCCCTACCAGGTGGGGCTCTCTGCAACAAATGATTGAAAGGGTCATAGAGCAAGAGAAAGCTCTCTCACAGGTCCTCCGTGCCGACAAGAAAACGCGACATCTGGTCCTAACTTGGCAGGACTTGGATGTTCTGGAGTCCATGAACAAGGCATTTAGTCCTCTCATGGAGTTTACGGATGCCTTGTCTGGGGAGCTGTACACAAGTGTTTCCTACTTGAAACTGGTCCTCCACCTTTTTAATAACCAGATACTCAAGCCTCAGGATGATGACACTCATCTCACCACGACCATCAAAGAGGGCATTCTGAACTACTTAAATGTGAAGTATGATGACCAGACCACCGAGGAGCTGCTTGACATGGCTTCTCTTGTTGACCCTCGGTTCAGAACCACATTTTTTAAAGATGAGAGGGTGGACTACATGAAGGAAAAAGCTGCTGCAGAACTGGAGAGCCTGGTGGCTGAAGAGGCAGCCTCCCTTTCATCAGCTGCAGCTGCTAGAGATGAGCCAGAGGTTCCTGCTAAGAAGCAAAAGATGAATTTGAGCAGATTCCGATTCAGAAGACTTTATTTGCCATGACATGTAAACATGTTTGGAATTTGTTTTGGTACAGTGGAGTTTACAACAGGACAGACAAGACAGGACAAGACAGTGCAAAACCAACATAAATAGTGCAAAATGAGTGAGTAAATAAATAATATAATAAATATAGAGAGTCAAAGTGCAGAGAGCTCATGTGATTGAGTACAACAGACCATTAGATCACTGAGTGGGGAGACTGGTCGGGGGGGGGGGGGCAGTGCATTTAGGAGTCGGATGGCCGTGGGGAAGAAGCTGTGCGAATGTCTAGTTAATGTCTAATGAATGTCTTTAGTGGCCGCAACCTCCTGCCTGAAGGGAGCGGAGCGAAGAGACCGTGGCCTGGGTGTGCTGGGTCCGCCATTATCTTCCTGGCCCTCCCCAGAGCCCTGCTGTTAAACAGGGCCCCAAGGGGGGGCAAGGGGCATCCAATCACCCTCTCCGCCGAGTGTATCACCTGCTGCAGCTTGGCCTTGTCCTTGGCCGCTGCAGCGGGGAACCAGGTGATGATGGCGGAGGTGACGATGGACTTGATGATGGCCGTATAGAAATTCACCAGCATGGATGTTGGCAGCTTGAATTTCCTGAGCTGCCTCAGGAAAAACAGCTGTTTCTGGGCTTTTTTCGTGAGGGCATCGATGTTTGGCCCCCACTTCAGGTCCCGAGAGAGCGTCACCCCGAGGAATCTGCAAGACTCCACGGTGGCGACTGGAGTGCCCCCCAGTATGATTGGAGGGGTGGGGGTCGGGTTTCGACTGAAGTCCACTATCAACTCCACTGATTTAAGCTTATTTAGCTCTAAGTTGTTATTGTTACTCCAAGAAACCACCAATTCGATCTGGCTCCTGTAGGCAGCTTCATCCCCCCTGGCGATAAGCCCTACCAGTGTGATGTCGTCCGCGAATTTAAGGAGCTTGACCGACTGGTGGCTGGAGGTGCAACAGCTGGTGTACAGGAAAAACAGAAGGGGAGACAGGACGCAGCCCTGCGGGGAACCGGTGCTGATCGACCTCGGCTCAGAGGTGTACTTCCCGAGCTTCACTCGCTGAGTCCTGTTGGACAAGAAATGTGTAATCCACCTGCAGGTGTAGTCAGGCACCTGCAGCGCAGAGAGCCCACTCTCCAGAATAGGTGGCAAGATGGTGTTGAACGCCGAGCTGAAGTCCAGGAACAGGATTCTGGCGTAGGTCCCTGCAGTGTCCAGATGTTCCAGGACGTAGTGTAGAGCCATGTTGACCGCGTCTTCCACGGACCTGTTGGCTCTATACGTAAACTGCAGGGGGTCTAGGAGAGGGCCTGTGATGGACTTCACGTGGGCAAGGACGAGGCGTTCAAAGACCTTCATGACCACAGAGGTTAGGGCAATGGGTCTGTAATCATTTAGGCCTGTGATCCTCGGCTTTTTGGGGATGGGAATGATGATGGAGGCCTTGAAGCAGGCTGGTACCTGACAGTGCTCCAGGGAGGAGTTGAAGATATCACTGAACACCGGGGCCAGCTAGTCAACACAAAACTTCAGGATGGTGGGTGAGACAGCGTCCGGTCCGGCTGCCTTCCGGGGGTTCTGCCTCTTGAACAGACAATTCACCTCCCTCACAGAGACAGAGAGGTGTGGGCGGGCAGAAGGGGTAGGGCACGGGGGTGGAGAGGGGGGGGGAGAAAGGATGGGGAAAGGGAAAGGGAGAAGAAGCGAGGGGGGGGGGGGGGGCAGGAGCAGAGGGGGCAGACTGTTGCTCGAATCGGCAGTAAAACTTATTCAGCTCGTTAGCAAGGAGAATGTTATCCGTGGTCCGAGGGGTTTTTGGTTTGTAGTTGGTAATTTGTTTTAGACCCTTCCAGACAGAGGCGGCGTTACCATCTGAGAATTGATATTGCAGTTTCTCAGAGTAGTGATGTTTTGCCCTCCTGACAGCTGCTTAAACTTATACCTGGCGTCTCTAAACCTGCTCTTATCTCCCCTCCGCCAGGCATCCTCCTTCTCCAACCTCAGTCTTCTGAGTTGGGCAGTGAACCAGGGTTTGTCATTATTATAACTAACCCTGGTTCGAGTTGGAACACACGCTTCCTCACAGTAGCTGACGAATGACGTCACAGTATCGGTGTACGCATCCAAGTTGTGACCAGCCTCAGCCCCCGCCCACTCCACATAGCCCATCTCGCAGCCAGCTCGCTCTAACCATGCGCTGGTTCTTTCCTTAGCCTCGCTATTCCATATACTGTACGTCTTAACTACAGGTTTTGACATTTTTAGCCTCTGCCTGTAGGATGGGATCAGGTGGACCATGTCGTGGTCAGATTTACCCAACGCAGCACGGTAAACCGTGTGGTATGCGTTCCTGATGGTACAATAGCAGTGGTCAAGCGTCCTCTCCCCCCGAGTGGGGCATTTGACCTGCTGCCGATATTTAGGTAGAGCCCGGCTCAGATTGGCTTTGTTAAAGTCCCCTAACACGATCACAGCACTGTCCGGGTATGTACGTTCAACATCCATTATATGCTCGGCTAGTGCAATCTGTGCCTCATCGACAGCCGCGTCGGGTGGAATATAAACACAAGCAAGAATAAAGGAGCTGAACTCACGGGGTGAGTAAAAAGGGCGACAGTTAATGATAATGAGTTCTAAAGCATTTGAACAATATTGTTTTATAACTGACACGTCAGTGCACCAGGACTCGTTCACGAAAAAACATACCCCTCCACAGCAGACTTTTCCGGACGAAAGTGTGTCCCTGTCGGCTCGGTGCAGCTGAAAACCCTCCAGCTGTACTGCTGCGTCTGGGACGTCCTCAGAAAGCCAGGTCTCTGTGATGGCGTAAACTGCTGCAGAATGGTAGTCCTTATTTTTCGCTACCAAGCACCGGAGTTCGTCCATTTTATTGCATAGTGAGTTTACGTTTGTCAGAAATATTCCTGGGAGTGGAGTACGAGAGCCGCGTTTACGCAGTCTGGCGAGAGCGCCAGCTCTCTTCCCCCGCTGGCGTCTAGCCCACCTCACAGCCTGGGTGAAGACCGCGGTTCCTCTGACCAGGATATCCAGTACATCCGTAGATCGGGTGAGGAAAATAGGGAAAATATCCAAGGGGGTGTCCCTAAGACATATGAGTTCTTCTCTTGCATAAGAGATACCACAGAACACAAATCCAGACATGAAAACACACAAAACAACACTCCACAACACCACAGCAGCCATGGGTGGCGCCATCTTGGCGTATCCTATAGAAACTTTAAAAAAGCATCAAAGCAAAGCCAAACGGCCCCTCAGTCAAGCAGAGAGTCCATTGAAAAGGAGCTCAACCTCTATCTCCAACTGGAGGCTGGTCCAGAGACAAACCCACTGGAATGGTGGAGGCAGCATGAGGCACATTTCCCACTAGTGGCCAAGCTAGCAAATAAATACTTG
>OLKM01003035.1:0-16729 GCA_900291075.1 Melanogrammus aeglefinus | reverse complement strand
AGCGTGGTCAGTTACTATTGCAATTTCACAGCCCAGCAAGTAATAGGGTAATTTTCCCATGGCCCATTTAACTGCCAAGCATTCCTTTTTCTGATGGTCGCATAGTTTATCTTGTGTGGCAGTAGTTTACGGCTGACAAAGGTTAACCCGGTATTCCATGCCGTCGTGTATTTGGGACAGGACTGCCCTAAGTCCTACCTCTGATGCGTCTGTCTGTAGCACAAACTTCCTGCTGAACTCAGGTGTGTGCAACACTGTCTCGCTGCATAAGGCCGTCTTCAGATGATTGAAGGCGAGCTCAGTCTGGTCCGTCCACTTCAACCGGTTAGGTGCACTTTTGCTTGTAAGCTCATGCAGGGGGGCAGCTAAGTTTTGAATGAACTGTCACTAATAACCCATTAACCCTAGGATGATCCTCACCTGACATTTCGTCTGGGGTTGGGGCCAGGTTGCCATGGCATCAAATTTATTTTCTTGGGGTTTCACATTTCTTCGTCCCACAGTGTACCGAAGATAGTTCGCCTCCTCCAGGGCCAGGAAACACTTTGCAGGGTTGGCGGTCAGCCCTGCTTCCCGCAATGCCTGTATTACAGCTTCTAGGTGCCGTGAAGTTTTCTATAGTCATGGCAGAACCTAATGCCACCATTGGGCTTCCCAACAAGGACTATAGGACTAGACCAGCCACTGTGAGACTTTTCCACGACCCAAGGGCAAGCATTTTCCTCACCTCCTCAAGTCCTGATGACTTCTCGTCGGTTCTCTATGATTCGATATGGTTGGAGTCTAACTGTCTTTCCTCGGCTTGGTTTTAATCGTCATGGGTGATGATTGTTGTCCTGCTTAGGGTCTCAGAGAGGACATCTTTGCTACTGGCATGCAGTTATCCGAAGACTTGTACCTGTCTGGATGACAGCTGATCACCCATTTTCACTGGTGGTAGACTCTGGGGAGACAGGTTGGCTCCAAATACATTGGAGGGGACAGGGGGAGGTTCATGCCATGGCTTCAGTAAGTTTCTGTGATAAATTGACTTGCCTTTCCTTTGGCCAACCTGTCGTATCCGGTAATTCACTGGTCTAACTTGTTCCATCACCGCAGGCATCCGTGGGGACCAAGACCATGACTTTGTGTCCTGGTTCGAACTCTCTCACCTGGGCACCTCAATTGTAAACCCGTGCCTGTTGTGCCTGGGCTTGCTGCATGAGTTCACGAACCAAGGGCCACACCTGGTTCATTTGGTGGTGCATCCGCTCCACATGCTCCACGACACTGCGCTGGGGGCACGGTTGCTGCGCCCAGGCTTCCTTGGCCACATCACGCATACCCCGGGGTCTCCGTCCGTACAACAGTTCGAATGGTGAAAATCCGTTCGAACCCTGGGGGACTTCACGTATGGAGAAAAGGACATGAGGTAGCAGCTGATGCCAATTCTTACCATCCACATCTTTGCGCAGCATGTGCTTTAGGCTTTTATTGAACCTTTCTATAAGTCCATCTGTCTGAGGGTGGTAGACGGAGGTTTTAACTTGTCTTTTCATCACCCCAGACATAAAGCAGGAGCCCTGGTCTGTCAGGATTTCCTAAAGCAAACCCACTCTCGTGAAGAACAGGAACATCTCCCGGGCGACTTCCTGTTGCCTCCCGACTTCCTGTTACTGAGCATAGGGGAATTACCTCTGGATAGCGGGTAGCATAATCCAGTATGACTAGGATATAGTGGTGGCCCCTGCAAGACTTCCAGAGGGGTCCGACAATGTCCATGCCAATCCTGCTAAAGGGGGTTTCAATGATGGGAAGGGGTATCAGTGGATTTTAGTACGCTAGAGTTGATTTGACACTTGCCACAGTGTCGACAGTATTTCTCCACGGCTCTCTTGACCCCCGTCTAGGGCTGCACGATAAGGATGAAGTATGATATCCCGATATTTTTTGGCTGAATGGCGATATATACGATATATATCTCAACATTTTCTTAGATGTTAGATGGTTTTTTTGTAAGTCAAAAGCCATACGTGAGATGTTGCAAGCACTTTTATCAAAACACAGGTCAGTGTGACTGCAACACGTGATTTTGTATCGTTATTTTCAACAGAATGGAACACTTTGAAGGTTACAGAAAATAGCTGCCAGTTAGAACATTGGTCATTAAGGAACTCTGGCTGGCACATGTGCCAAGTGTTAGAATGTTAACATGTCTACAAAAATAAAAGGGAACAGTTTTTCATCTTCTTAACAAAATAATCACCTGTGCAAAACAATAATATAAATATTTAGAGCATTGGCTTCGTCACATTGTCCTGCGTACTACAGTGAGGGTTCCAGTTAGGGGTGTAAATCTCTGGTTTCATCACGATACGATATTAAATCGATTCATTGGACAACGATCCGATATTTGGCGATATCAAAAGTCTGTCACAATACAATTTTCGATTAGATTCACATAAACTCACATCAACTTAATTATAATTTCATCATTTTATTTCTTTGCTCTTCCGGATATTTAAAAAAAAAATCCATTTTTAATACAAATAATGACGTGCCAGATGCATTTAACTGCAAAAGGTTTTTAACGGCTTAAATTAAAGTGCCTGTAATGATCTTTCATTTTGAACATAAACCATTCCCAACCAATATGTGTGGATAGTTTTCTACTAAAAACAAAACATCCCTCAGAATCATCTTGGCTGTTAAGATAAGACGTCCGTGTCGCCAAATTGGGCAAAAAAACCGTCATCGCGCTTACACATGTGCTCGCTGTAGCTATCTGCTTGCCTCGTTTAACTGAAGAACGGACACGAGCTGCTTGGCGCACTTGTGCAGGAATAGTTTCACAAACAGCCGTGCAAGGAGATTGTCAAAATAAAAGCATATAATACAGCGATATGCATCGATGTTTGGGTGTTGCATCAATGCAGTTGGATCGTTTGCCAATCAAACGATGTATCGACAAGATGGTGAGCTCGAGGCAATACAGCGAAAGCTATCTTTCATTTGAATTTACTTTCACCGGGGATGCAACGGCACCGAGTCCGCTGTGCTTGGTATGTGGTGAGAAGCTATCCAATAGCACCATGGTGCCAAGCAAGCTTAAACGCCATCTCCAAATGAAACGCCCTTCCGTTCAAAACAAGCGGATGGACTATTTTGTACGCTTACGTACAAACAATGAGAAACAGGCAACTTTTTTGAGAAAAACCACAAAGGTAAAGGAGAGAGCCCTCAAAGCTAGCTACCTTGTTGATTAACTCGTAGCTAAAACAAACCAGTCCCACACTGTGGCAGAAACATTAATGCTGCCAGTTTGAATGAGATGCTCGGCCCTGACGTGGCCAAAGAGATAACTAAAGTGCCTCTCTCAGATAACACAATTACGAGACGTATTGATGACATGTCTGTGGACATCGAAACTGTTGTTTTGGAAAAGATGCGCATCAGTAAGAAATTTGCCTTGCAACTTGATGAGTCGACGGATATAAGTGGACATTGTCAGCTCTTGGCCAACGTGCGTTTTGTGGATGGAGATGCCATTAGAGAAAACTTTCTATTTTGCAAGGCACTGCCAGAAAAATCAACAGGAGAGGAAATATTTCGGGTCACGTCGGAATATCTTGACAAAACCGGGCTTACGTGGGAAAATGGCACTGATGGAGCCGCAGCCATGGTCGGGTGCGTCAAAGGCTTCGTAAGTAGCGTCAAGGAAAGAAACCCAGATGGTTCTGTTACGCACTGTTTTTTGCACCGTGAGGCCCTCGTTGCAAAAACCTTACCAGCAGATCACGCAACCTTTGAAATCTCGCTTATTTGCGTCTTTGAGTGAGGAAATTGGAGCGGAACATAAAGTCCTATTGCTCCACACGGAGGTCCGGTGGCTGTCGCTAGGAAAAGTGCTGGCCCGTGTGTATGAGCTGCGAGAGGAACCCAAAGTGTTTCTGACAGACGAGAGGTCAGATTTCTCAAAGCTTTCAAGTGATGGGTGGTGTGCAAAGCTGGCATACCTGGCTGATATATTTCATCATCTGAATGAACTGAACACACGGATGCAAGGCCGAAATAAAAACCTGCTTACAAGCACTGATAAAATGAACGGATTCCGTTTAAAGGTGCAGCTCTGGCAACAACATGTGCAGCGTGGCAACCTTGAGATGTTCCCACTCACCGAGAAACTGCATGATGGCAACACTGCTGCAATGTGCGAGGTGATTGGCAAACATTTGAAAACTCTGGAGGGAAGTTGTCATTTTATTTCTCGCCAGCCTTCACAGAATGCCTTGACTGGGTTAGGGACCCATACAGCTCAGCATCCATTGCTGGAAAGGACATGACTTTAAAGGAGCAAGAGGAACGGAATAATAACATCTAACCCTGCCACCACCTGCCCCCTTGATGCTATCCCGTCCTCTCTCCTCCAGGATGTCCCAAGCGACATTCTGCCATTTCTCACCTCACTTATCAACTCCTCCCTCACTTCAGGCATTGTTCCAGCATCCTTCAAGACTGCTAGAATAAAGCCTCTCCTCAAAAAACCAACTCTTAATACTGCTGACATCCAGAACTACAGACCGGTATCTCTTCTTTCCCTCCTCTCAGTCAGGCTTCAAGAAGGCACACTCTACTGAGACGGCTCTCCTCGCGGTGACTGAGTCCCTCCATGCTGCCAGAGCCTCTACCCTCTCATCGGTTCTCATTATCCTCGACCTGTCCGCAGCATTTGACACGGTGAACCACCAGATCCTCCTTGCCACTCTTGCTGAACTTGGCATCGCTGAATCTGCTCTTTCCTGGTTCACATCCTACCTGATGAACCGCACCTATCAAGTGGCATTGAATGGCACCAAACCTTGCACGCTTGAAACTGGGGTCCCCCAAGGCTCTGTACTGGGGCCTCTTCTGTTCTCCCTCTATACCAAATCTCTGGGCTCTGTAATTGCGTCACATGGCTTTTCTTATCACTGCTATGCTGACAACACTCAGCTATTCCTCTCTTTCCCCTCATCGGATAAAGCCCTGATTGCAACACGCATATCGGAATGTCTGGCGGACGTCAGCACCTGGACAACTGCCCATCACCTGAGGCTTAACCTCAACAAAACCGAGCTCCTCCTAATCCCAGGGAAAGATTGCCCACACATGGACTTACTGGTCACCGTTTCTCCAATTGCCAGAAACCTTGGTGTGGTATTGGACAATCAGTTATGCTGCACCGCAAACATCACTGCGGTGGCCCGATCCTGCAGATTTGCACTTTACAACATCCGCAGAATCCAACCCTTCAGCTTCTAGTCCAATCACTGGTCATCTCCTGCCTCGACTACTGCAACTCACTCCTGGCTGGACTTCCTGCCTCTGCAATTAAACCTTTGCAGCGCATCCAGAATGTGGCAGCGCGCCTCGTGTTCAACCTACCGAAGTTCTCCCATGTGACCCCCCTCTTCCGGGACCTCCACTGGCTCCCTGTAGTAGCTCGCATCAAATTTAAGAGGATGTTACTGGCATACAAGGCAGTCGATGGAACTGCCCCTGCCTACCTCCAAGCATTGTTAAAGCCAGACACCCCAGCTCGATCGCTCCACTCAACTACCTCAGCTAGACGTCTGGTACCGCCATCGCTAAGAGCTAACAAAGGTCGTTCAGCAAAGTCACAACTCTTCTCGGTTTTGCGACCTCAGTGGTGGAACGAGCTCCCTGTCGTTCTCAGGACCGCAGGATCGCTCACTATCTTCCGAAAAAGACTCAAGACTCACCTGTTCAGAGTCCACCTCGACTCTGCATAGCCACCCTCCCCCCTCTGGCCACCATTGTACACTGTATTGTATTGTGTTGTATTGTATTGTATTATAGTACTTAACTGTGTAGCAACTGCAGTAGCTGCTATCATTGCTGTAACACAGGAAATTGGTTAGCCTAGTGATTGTTGTACTTGCACTTGGTTCTATGAACATCCTTTTTCTGTACCGATAGCGATATATTGTTGCACTTCTTATGACAAATGTACTTATTGTAAGTCGCTTTGGATAAAAGCGTCTGCTAAATGCCCTAAATGTAAATGTAACTGAAACAAGATCGCGGTTTAAAGCTAAAATTTGCTGATCTTCCTTTGGACAGTTTTTGGTTATCTGTTGCCAAGGGGTTCCCCATTCTGGCCAACAAAGCTATTTTGACATTGCTCCTGTTTTCATCCACATATCTGTGTGAGCTGAGCTTCTCAAGCTTGACTGCGATAAAAACTAAAAATAGAGAGAGACTGAGAGCTGTTGAGAAAGAGCTTCGTGTGTGTCTTTCTACCATTCCTGCCAGGATATCCATTTTTTGTTCGTCGAAACAGGCCCAGATTTCACACTAAGTGAGAATAAATACATTTAGAAACTATATGTATTATATGTACTGTGTTAGTGTCATTTTGTCTCATTTTGGTTGGTGGTGTGCCCCAGGATTTTGTAAATGTAAAAAGTGTGCCGCGGCTCAAAAAAGGTTGAAAATCACTGGCCTAGGTCGCCTATGCCGAGCGCCGGCCCTCGTTTCGGGGCAGAAGAAGCTGTCACGGCCGGTGATGCAGCAGCACAGCCACAGAGTTTTACGCATTCCTCATACTGCACTTTGTGCCACTGCTGTAAATGGTGGAACAGATTTGTCGTGCTTCCACTTTTAGCCGCAACGGTTTTTCTACACTAACTACAGATGACCTGCAGCTGCTGCTCATATGTTTTTTTAAACCTAAACCATTTTCATATTATGGAGCCGTTGTTTCTCTTCTTTGAAACAATTTCGTCTCGCGCCGCTGTCTCATTTTCTTTACCGGTAACCTCCATGCTAGTTGTGTTGTGAGGGGGCGGCGGGGGCGTGTATGAGGCATCTTTACACACAGCACATTCGGAAGGACAGAGTGGGAGGGGGAGGGGTCGTGCTCACAGTCTCCAAGGCAAACACAGACACTTGAGGCAGAAACTGACCGTTTTAACGCATATTTAAGCAATATATCACGACCGGCCGTGGTATATGCTCATTATACCACTCAAAGGGGGTTGTCGTCCCTCCGCGAAGGACTGGAGTGATATATTGCTTTTATAAAACGGTTACCAATAACGGCAATATGAAAGAGGAATACACAATCAATTTCAGGTACAAAAAAAAAAATAATCACAAATTAGCCTACCTAACTGATAAAATAGCCCCATTATGAAAAAAATAATCCCTCCTTTCCGGACGTTAGCTCTGCATGTCTCTTTTTCTCGCCTTTTTCTTCAGGAGCAGGTCACTCCTCAGTCCCCTCTACCATTGTTAACCCTATCCGGAGGTGAAAGTTAACCTTAAACATGTCAACTCAACGAATTTAGTCAATTTATTAACCTTGTCAAACACTTCGGCTACTTTTGCTACCTAGCCTCCTACTGTAACAGTTGGTTGTTGCCATGGAGACTTCCCTGACGCGGAATGATATGCTGCGATAAGGCTTTTTAGAATAGTAGCCGTGGTATATGCTCAATATACCACGGTTAACAGCCAATCAGATCGCCGGATTTCACCTTTCCGTTTTATAAATCAATATAAACGATATTGTCAAGTCTTGTATCCCCTTGGAAATTATATCGATATATCTTACCTAGCCGATATATCCTACAGTCCTACCGCCGGCAAGTAGAAGCGGCTGAGAACACGGTCATCTCTCTCCCTAAATGTGCCCATAGTAAGTGGGACTGTGGTGTACAACACTTTTGGGACAAGCAGCTGTTCACGGATTTCAGAGTCTTTTTGGGTTACTTGGTACAGTAGCTTATTCTTAACCATGAAATGGGGAAAAGATACTTGACTCACCCCATCCTGGTTTTGGCCCTTGATCACTTGGAAATCACTCCAGGGTTGGTTCAGGTTGGGATTCTGCAGCTGTGCTGAGCCGAATCGTCCAGGCCTAAGAGTTTCATCCGCCTCGACTTGGGGAAACTCTGTGAATACCTCGTCTGCCTGCCATTGTGGCCACCATTTGGCCCTGTGGGGCACTACTCAGCGGCTGGGCCACCACAATATACAGTATATGTTCATTTCGCAGATCCCTGTGAGACCAGGTTGACTCGGTTGTAAAAACGGGGATCTGTGTATGCGTCACGGAGTGTCATTAACTTGCATTAGAACAAATTCTGTGGATATATCATTTTATCTTGACCCTGTTTACTTAATCTCATTTAGGCCCCATCCATACGGGCGAAAATTATCCGTTTTCCTTTGATGCGGTTCAGGAATATCTCCGTAAAGACGGATTCATTGTGAAACCGCATCGAGCTGCAGAAAAATTGTAGTATACATTCCAGGCCCAAAAGGGGCGCTACTTCTGCTACAAAACAATCTTTTCCCCTCTGTTTTCCTTTGATGCGTTTCAGCAATATCTCTGTAAAGATGGACTCATTGCGAAAAGGCATCGCGCTGTAGAAATGCTGTAGTACATATTCAAGGCGCTGGTTCTCCACATCCTGCGCGCTGTATACCAACATTTCGTCAAGGAGATGATAGCAGTTGTTAAACCTTTTATATTGAGCAGAAATACTTATTAATGTAGAGTTAGTGATTATATTTACCAAGGCGCTGTATTTAAAGCTAAAAAAATAATAGTAATTTTTAAAAAATATTGCAACTTTCAACGTAACTCTAACGTCGCCCAGCTGGTGGGGGGGTGATCGTCATCGTTTGCGCTTCAGGCATCCACACGAATCCTAACACGAAACCGCATATGTCTGGTTTCATTTGAAACCACTGGGACATGGTTTCAGAAAAGTGCGGTTTCAGGCACCATATCTGCCGGATCCGACTTGACGGTTGGCCCAAACGCACAAGACTTATGCGGTTTCACCAAAAAATCGGCTCTGTGTGGACGGGCCTAAGTATTCCTCCCCCTCCCGTTATTTTTGGGGTTTATGCTAATTATGTTGACATTTTAATGTAAATGTTGACGCATCCTATGCCCTTTATGCCTCCTTTCCTATTGCCTCTGATAACTTGAACACACAAAATCATGTTAGGTTTCCTTAAAAAAATATTGTACACTCTGTTTTAGGTTGGTGTTGGTAGTCAGTCGAGTGGATCTGAAATGCTGTAGTGTGTGTTTGTGTGTGTTGTGTGCAACTCATTTTCAGATGAACAGAGAGAACCACGATCACGACATTACCGCCTTCGTTCTCAGATGTTTGGCGCTGGAGATGAAAGCAGTGCCTTCTGAGCATCAAGAGCCAATGTCGACCCACAGCCAGAAACAAGATGTGCTTGTTCCGCCTCGGTTTATCCACCGAGCTGGAGAGGTACATGCTGGGACAGAGCTACTGAGAGAGCTACAACACCAGATGTGTCTTGTCTGGCCACCACCACTCCTCTGGGAGTCAATGTCAATATTGACCCAGCCATGAAATCACCTGCATTGCATTTCCTGTTCACTGGTGTTAAGGAGGCAGAAGAAAACACTCTCCACTCTACACTCTACACTCTATGAACACTCACAACAAGGAGGAGATGAAGAGTAGAGCAGAGGTACAGAAACACGGCGGCCAATGGGTGAGCACATGCTACTGTGGCCCTTCTGTTGCTCAAGGTGACCAATTGGGGGGTGTGTGCCTGTGTGTGTGTGTGTGTGTGTGTGTGTGTGTGTGTGTGTGTGTGTGTGTGTGTGTGTGTGTGTGTGTGTGTGTGTGTGTGTGTGTGTGTGCACCTGTGTGTTTGTGTGTGACTGTGTGTGTGTGTGTGTGTGTGTGTGTGTGTGTGTGTGTGTGTGTGTGTGTGTGTGTGTGTGTGTGTGTGTGTGTGTGTGCTACTAAGAAGCTTCTCTGGCAGACTGACTAGCTGGGAAAACAAGCCCCAAGGATTAAGCAGGATTTGTGGCTGGCTCTGCTTCCTGGTAAAGGGCCAGGATGGGATGGTGGAGGTGGCCGTGCCCAGTGCCTGAGCTGTTACCTGGCTGGACAGTGGGCTTCCTGCCTTTGGCCATAAACCTTGAGGACAACAAAAACAAGCCGTAATAGAGTTTTTCTCAATCGTTTCAACACGTTTTCTGAAACTATAGCTCAATTTCTCAAAACTCTGAACACAAACCTGAGAAGAGTTAATCATTTTGTCAAAACTACACAAATTCTCAAAACAGATTTTTTTTTCCACCAAACAGTAGCTATCAAATGAAGATCTCTTAGAGAGAAACTATTTTCATACAAGCAATGACTATCTATAGTAGGCTCTCCTAGACTTGTAAAATGTACTTTTCCATCATGTCAATTAAAATTAGGGATGCACCGAATTTTCGGCCACCGAAAATGGCCCAAAAGCGCATTTTCGGTTTCGGGCCGAAATACTTTTATCACCGAAACAACACGGCCGAAACAGACATCTGTGATGACGCAAACAAAAAGCGCGGCCAGCCCATGCTAGTCTGGATAAGCGCCAATATGTCTGCGGTGTGGACGTTTTTCAATGTTTGTGAGAAAGACCCACGTATAACAATTTGCAAAAATTGCAATGCCTTGATTTGAATGAAGTTAGTACACAGCCATAGCCATAAATCAGTGGCGGCTGCTGGTCTTTCAAATAAGGGAAGCCCAGTTTTGTAAAATTGGCCAATTAGTACATCATTACATTTAACAGGGTTACTAATTAATTCTTCTTTTATTGTATAGGCCTATGTTTATAGTTATTATGATTATTTGCCTTTTTTGTTATGCCTGTTTATTATTTAGTCTGTTACTACTAGTAGTAGGATATTTTGTATGAAGGCTACACTTTGTAGGCTATATTTTAAACAGTTAATTACAGTGCATGAAAATGCACTCACTGTTATCAGAAGCGTTCTTCGTATTATTATTATCATTCTTCTAACCAAAATTCATTTAATTAATTCAGCTTGAACTGTTTAACGTAGAAACTTCATTCAACTTTTACGCTATCAACTTCTAAACTATCAAGGTTCATTAAACTATGTGTATCAATATCCATTAAAATATTTGCCTATCAGTAGGCTATATCTTATACTGTTTATGCACCACCTGCCTATACTTTGTATATTCCATTGCACATTGCTGCTTTTTTGCACTTTTGGTTTTTTGTATTCGTACTCAATACAATAAAGTTGAATCTAATCTAATCTAATCTAATCTAATCAACATGCATTAAACCATCTGTCTATTAACAACGTTTGGATGATGTAGATTCAACTTACTATCTACGGTACTTTAAAACTATCAACATCCATTAAACTATCTGCCTAACATCCATTAAACAATTTGCCTGTCAACATGCATTAAACCAACATGCATTAAACTGTGTCTATCGACAACCTTTAAATAATGTACATTCAACTTTTAAACTATCTACTTCAAAACTATCAACATTCATTAAACTATCTGACTAGCAACATCCATTAAACTATCTTCCTGTCAACATCCATAAAACTATTTGCCTGTCAACAGCTTAGTATTAACCCTATGGTATTAACTTCACTCGCCAAATATCCGCATGGGACTAACCTAAAATCCTTCGATGCAGAAGTATAGTCTCAAAGCGCTGCCAATCACAACGAGTTCCACGCCACGTTAACAGTTCATCCAATCATCATACAGAGGCTCGGCGTCCTGGTACATCCCACTGCCCATTCACTCCCTCACTGTACGTTCACACCAAAAGCGAATTGAGCGACCAAATCACCGGAAGTCATTCACTTTCTATGGGGTCTAGCGACCAGAGCGACCCAAGCGTCCAACGCTACCAGCGGCAAAAGTCTAGCGACCAGAGCGTCCAAAAAAAGTTGAAAATGATTTAACTTTATGCAAATTACTATGACGCGTATCAGCGACCAAATACTGACAGCCAATCGGAAAGTAGACGTTCTTTGCTTGCGTGGATCCCGGGGAACACCGAACACCGGCACTTTGGTTCCTACCTAATTTTTTTTGGTTCCTTCCTACTGTCTTCACAAAATGTCAAGTGAAAGTTTAATCGCGGCTGTAACTGGGCACCCGGTGTTGTACGATCCAAGCCTTTTTCACTTCCGAGATCGCAACAAAAAGGCTCTGGCTTGGGCAGAGGTGTCACGCGTGGTTGGTTGGTCTGGTCAGTTAGTTAATGAAACGTTTGAGATTATTGTAAAATAGGCGCGATACATGCCTGTTAACCGAGATCCTAGCACACTAATCATCCTTGCTCTGAATGGGAGGAACTCGTTTTCAAATATCGAAAATGCATTCGTTGGGCATAGGAATAATACGTTGTGCAAAGGAATAATACACGCATAGTCCTAATAATGCAATAATAATGCAAATGAATAATTCTTATTAGTAAGTTAATTAATTAATAAGGCTTATTTATAGAAAATCTTTGCGCTCTAGAATGGTCGCATTAAGCGGGATCATTTTTCATTTGGCTCTCCGTACCCCCCAATCTAACAAACCAATCGCGTGGAGTCATGCTGTAAACAAAACACGTTTTGTTTAATCGACAAGACAAGGGATAAATGACAAGGATATAATATCTCTTGTCTTTTATCCCTCTACTCCCGCTATTCCCCACTATTCACGGAGCCTGAGGTGAATCATTTTTAATTAAATAGTCTAATTTGACTTGACTAGGCTATCTATCTAGCTAGATAGTCAAGTCTTTATTTATTCCAAACGACACAAATCGTCTGGAATTCATAGGTGATTCGGCTCACAAAGGACAGTAGCTACAAGACCACAGAGAACAAGGGAGACAAGTCTGATTGGACATGCACAATAATACTTCACATTAAAACCAGACACCCGTTGATAGATAGATAGACAGATAGGCCTAGATAGATAGATAAATATGTTCCATAATTCGCCTTGTGGAGCCAGTCCAGTCCTGTGCCCGTATTGCAAACTAGCCATGTGCGGCCAATGTAAGTGAGGGAGCGACAAATGAGTGCAGATCATGATTTGCAGATGAAGATCAGTTAAAACACATTTTAACTAGACTAACTTAAAGCACGGCAAACGTTTTTTTTGTGTCTCGGTTGTAATTACATTTTAGGAGTGTATTATATATATATATTAATAATTATATAATATATATATATATATATAGATATTATATGAGGGTAATCACTGTCGAAGCACGTTATTCCAACAAGCAAACAGTCTGCAATATAGCCAAGTTTCATGCTTTGATACGGCTGTCTGTTCTAAAAGCATACGCTCTCCTTTTAAATGCGTATGCAAATTTGAATTGTACGTCATGAGCGACTTGAGCGACCAAAACGAACAGAAATATTCGCAGCGATTTTTATGAGCGACCAAAGCGTCTTTGGTCGCTTTGGTCGCTTTTGGTGTGAACGTACAGTAAGACGCCCGGCTTCCCTGGAAGTGACGATTTTGGAGCGTTTGTCCAATAAATGTCTAGCTTTGTTGCCCTAAGATCAGCCCCACTTCTGAAGCCCCATTGAAAGGTCGAATCGAATGTCTTAGCTCAAAGGAAAATCTACAGGACTACCGCCTCACGCTAATATGCGCGTTCAACTCGCGGTGGCAGCCATGTCCCAATAACCTGTTAACGGATTGTGTTATTAAGGAACTAGCAATGAAGTCGATCCATCCTCTCGCACATTTAGATTTTCGATAGAGTAACGTAAAAGCGCGTCAGATTGTGACTGATAATTCACAGTGATATTTTAGGAGAAAACTGGGAACATCCAGTAGTCTTAAGAGCAATCACCTCAGACATAGATGGAATGGCACGAATAGATGCGACTGAGGACATTTGTACACACGATAATTAAGTGTTTCTCTGTAATAAACTATATAAATTATTTTAACTTAAGTCACCGCTGCAGCCTCTCCGCGGAACTCTCCGCAGACTCTGTGACAGCATCTGACAGATGCCAATTCTCGGTAGCAGCGTCCCGACTATCGGTCCTATATATACATAGATATAATCGTACGCGATAGGGCTCCCGTGACCTAAAGCTCTGCAGCGCCGCCGGTGGGACCGTAGCGGCCCGGAGTCTCGTAGTAGCTGATTGGGCTTCAATGTCGTATTGATTATCCAGCTCTGCCATGGTTACCAGTGACTTCAGGTGTTAAATATACTAATATAGGTTAATATTATTATTATTAAGTATTATATTGTGTTGTGTTGTGTGTTGTCGGTATGTAGTTTCAATGCATGTGATGTTAGATATTCGTGTATAACCAGATACAGTACCACCTGCGTGGTTGAATTGTCAAGCACTAATCGCTAGTTAGGCGAATTACCTCGCGATCTTCCGGAAACACCAGTTTCCATGTCTGACACTTGCCCTATTTTAATGAACCCAATTCGCCAGAGTCATTTGATTGCCATGTGGGGTAATAGTGTTAGGGCTGTAGAACGGATCTCGGATGATCTGGATATCATACGAGCATGAGCCCGGCAGCTGCCCGATGCCCGGGCCGCGCGAAGCCCAGGTCCACGCCGGGCTGCGGCATGGAACGGGCGGAGCCCGCGGTCCAGGAAGCTGCCTGGGCTCATGTCATCATGAATATCCCAGATCTTCTCATGTTCTAGTGACTCTAGTGAAAATATACTAATATAATATATTATATTATATAATATAAATAATAATATAAACTAAATATAATATATTATATTTAGTATAATATTTATTAGTAATATAAATTAATATTAATATTATATATATATTATATTTATATAATATTATATAAGTATGTTATAATTTATCGAAATGTAGTTTCAATGCATTATAGACATTCGTTATAACCAGATACATCAACACGCGGTTGAATTGTCATGCACCATCGCTAGTTAGCGAATTAGCTCGCGATCTCTGCAACATGATAGTTCATGTCAACACTTGCCCTATTTTAATGTCCCATTTCGCCCATTTGAATTGCATGTGGGTAATGTGTTTAGGGCTGTAGAACCGGAACTCTCGGAAGATCTGGATATCATTACGACATGGAGCCCGGCAGCTCCCCGACCTTGGGCCGCCCGAACCCCGGTCCACGCCGGGCGGCCCCGCGGTCGGGGGAGCTTGCCGGGGCTCATGTCGTATGATATCCAGAATCTTCCCAGGTTTGATACGTCACAGGGTAGGGTTTGTCCCATTGGTAGGGATCGTTCAGGGGTCAGCAATATAGCATTGAGCAAATGAGGGTAAGGGGTAGGGTTAGCGGTTTGAGATGTAGGGTTTGAGACAGGAGCAAAGAAATGGGTTTGGCCAAAGTCCATGGAAGCCGAGGCCTCAAATGGGTTTTTTAACGGACGCGTACCGGCCTCACACAGCATTATGAGAAAAAAATCACGATAGACGAACGGCCTAAAACTTATTAACGATGTGTTATTAAAGAACTAGCCATGAAGTCGACATGTTCTAGCACATTTTAGTTGGAATAGTAATGTAATTCGGTAGTATTTGGCCGATTGCAAGTGATAATTTTAGGGGAGGCTGAGCTTCCCCTGTGAGTCTTAGAGCAATCGCCTCTGCACATTCGCCCATGGGTTGCGTTCCCGCGGTGTGGACATTTTCCACACGGGATAATACCCGTTCACCGAGTATAAACGTAAATTTGAAAACTAGTACAACCGCCATCTCTCCGTCAACTCTTCCCTCTCACACTCGGTCGCCAGGTCTCGCCCAGGCCAATTCTTGGTAACAGGCGGTCTTTCTTAACGTTATTAAATAGTATTATAATATAATTGTATATAATACAGCAAGCCTGTGCGCCTCCGGTATTGGCCGGAGCGCGATGGAGCTCTCGTAGTAACGATTGGGCTTCACGCGGTTTGTTGTACCGGCGTTGCTTGGTTCTCTGCGTGTTCCCAACGCAATATTTTAAAAAAAGGGGTATGCGCCATCTATATATGCTCTACGTGCACAGCCAAAAAGCGTTACCCGCGTATCATCATACGCGTATATAAATCTGGTCCATTTTCCGCAATAGGGAACTCATTGGTTTTTATATTCGCGCGTATGGGGACGCGTACTACGCGTTAAACCGCGTTTAAGCAAGCAATTTTACGTCGCGCTTTAGGCGCGTATGAGGCGCGTAAAATGATTAGCGCGCGTATATAAATACGCGCGTTACATAATAAGCGCGCGTAACACCGAAGAGTTCAACCAATTGAACTTTTTAAAAAAAATACGCGCGTACGCGCCGCAATAGCCAATCAGCCGTTGAGCTTGACCCCGACGTCACTGGCAGAGAGAGCTTGCACAGAAGCATACCGGCCCGGCCCGAACCCATCTTTCCTTTATCTTGGGTGGAAATAGTAACTATAGTTAACTACGCCAACCTTAAATGCGCTTATTGTTAAAACATTCTCTAGCGAGAAATGGTGCATTTCTTTCAAATGTTTCCGCTCCGTGAAAATGTGGGATGTTTGGTTTGAAATAGTTAAGACGTAAGAGGAAAACGCTCCATTCACTTGCATGGACAGCGTCCTCCTGTGCTAAAGCAACCTCAAACGTCCTTGGCGGACTATATCCCTGCTGATCAACACTAACGAAATGGCTGGATAAAACACAACAGACGAACCATTGTTATTAATATACCAGTGTAATACGCATGTTTCTTTAAAACCCCGATTATTGTTATTTATATCCGAGGATTAATTTAATGGTCTAAACCCGATCCAAGCTTCTATCATTCACCGATGCGTTAGTGACCGTTCATGTTTGCGGAGCTTTGAAAAGAAATGTGAGCGGGAGAAATTTGGGCGTTTACGCGCTATTCTGAACTCATTTTTGACAGCAAAA
>OLKM01003034.1:25000-38445 GCA_900291075.1 Melanogrammus aeglefinus | reverse complement strand
TCTCTCTCTCTCTCTCTCTCTCTCTCTCTCGCTCTCTCTCCGCTCAATGAAACACAACATCAGCTATTTTCGTTGGTCCGGAGCCACAGGTTCATATTTCAGCATAAGTGGTTGTTTTCGAACTGTTTTTGCGCCATAGCGGGACCCCGCGCTGTCCGTGGAGGAGGCGCAGTGAGAAGCTCGTGAGGCGCAGTGAGAAGCGCGTGGGGCGCATCGCCTCCACTGCAGCCGCAGCGGCCGTGTTGTAGGCGCGCGACGCTGACGCAGAGCCAACGGCTCCGGAGCGGAACATCTCCGCTCCGCAGACACAAATACACAGCAGAGAAATAAAGGAGTGAGTCTTACCTGTGACCACAAGGCAAATGAAAACGTAGAGTGTCGCCATTGTATCTGCGTCGATCAATGACGATTGATTTTTGTTGAAAATGTGTGTGGAAAAGAATCCAAACGGTCCGCTCCGTGTTGTGTTGGGGACCGTGGGGCGCTTGTTGGGTCTCGTCCACCGCCGGGAAAAAGCACTCAGCTGCTGACCAGTAAGAAAACGCACTGGAAACACACCACTGAATTCAAGCCAAAAGCAGCCTCGAGGCTTTTACTTAAAAAAAAAACACGTCGTAAACCGTCCTTAGCAACGCTCCATACTTGGGAACTTTCCCCGTGACAACTGCATCAGCATCCTCCCGCTGCTCCCGCTGCTGCACACTTCTCTGCACGAGTAGTCCACGCGTGAAACAGCCCCTTCAGTTCAGGGGATCACTTCGGGTCCGCTGATGAACCGCCTGCACCAAACCTGCACCAAACAGCCGTTTCTTTCACACTTTACTTCTGCGTCAATCCGTCCAGAAGTTGCCGTCTGCTCGTCAACCGTCTCTGGCTCGATCTGCGACTTCCGTATCTCACCCTCAGTCTCATTCAGCTCCACAAGCATCAGCCTCTCGTCGCTGTCTCCGCGTCGCCTATGAGCGCAGGCTGCCTGCTAAATGTTACGCTGCCGGGTCGGGGTACAGCAGGATGTGTCTAGTGAGAAACCCCCTTTCCCCTTCCCATTCAAACCCCGAGTGGATCCTCGCAGGGTCTCGCGGGCCCCCGCCCCCAGGGACTGCCTATTGGCTGAACAGACGCTTAAGGGTGGGAGGAGGGGGGGGTATTTGTGCCCCTATCCATAGCATATCGTATATTGTGTGGTCGGTGTGTAACATAATAGTTAAACCAACAAAAGCATGAACGATTTGTACACTCTATTTTAAATTGGGTTGAGGGAAAAAATATTGCTTTGTGAAGCTTTTATCGTTGTATCAAAAAGTGGCTGTTAAAATACTCAAGAAGTATAAAATACTTTAAATGATAAGTAATTAAAGCACTTTGCAATGTTATGCAAACGGGCACAAAAGCGTCCTTTGATGTCGATCTATTATTCATTGATTGATTAACCACTATAAAAGATAACACAGTCAAATAGTTCATTAGTACTCGATGCGTATTGTGGCTGAGCGCATCAGAGCTTACTATACTCACATGAATACACACACGCACACACACCCAACATTCCCCCTCCCCCCCCCCCCCCCCATACACGTACAACCCCCCCCCCCACCAGACACACACACGTACGCAAGCACACACACTCACCACAGCAGGCACACACACAGCACATCACACACACACAACACACACCACACACACACACACACACACACCACACACACGCACACACACACACACACACACTCACAGACATGCACACACGCACACACACAGCACACACACACACACACACACACACACACACACACACACACACACACACACACACACACACACACACACACACCCACACACACACACACACACACACACACACACAAAGATACACACACAAACACACACACATTCGCAAGCACATACGACACACACAGGCACACACACACACACACACACACACACACACACACACACACACACACACACACACACACACACACACACACACACACACACACACACACACACACACACACACACGCACACTCACACACATAGACATGCACACACACGCACACTCACACACACAGACATGCACACACGCACACACAAACACACACACACAGATACACACACAAACACACGCACATTCGCAAGCACATACACACACACAAAACCATAGAGTTTCTCCAGCTAAACTCTTGGTGTTAAAAATACAGCAAAGTGTTACCAATTAGACATTAGACTACACAATATTAGGCTACACAACATCAGTCTGCACAACATTTATCTACACAATATATGTCTACACAACATTCATCTACACAATATATATTTACACAACCTTAATCGACACACAATCCCCTGAATACCACGACCCAACACTCATCTCTGGATGTCTTTGTTTGGTCGTTGCTCTATTCTCATTATATGGAGCGTTTCATTTAGTGCTATATATTTAATTTAGTGTTATTATGCTACACAATGATCAGGCTCCGGGGAAGGCGGGATTAGTCCCCGGGCCCCGGGCTGGCCCTCAATTGGCTCGGAGTAATGCCAACATAAGGGACCCCTGCTGGTAAACACATGTTGATGTGAGTAACAGCTGGCCCAGCTGCTCAGCCAGCCAGGTTACTATGACTGAGCACATGTGTAAATGAGTGTGTGCGGTTGTTTATGTGTGCGCACCTATGTGTGTGTAGGGGGTTGTTTGTGTGGCGCTGCATAATTAGTAGTTTGTGTCTATGCGTGATGTAAGTGGTTGCATGTTTTACTTTTGATTGTTTGTGTGCATGTGCGCGTGTGTGTGTGTGTGTGTGTATGTGTGTGAGTGCATGCATCTGAGCGCGTGTGTGTGAGTTTTTCTGTGTGTATATGTGTGTGAATGGGTGTGTATGGCTGTGGTTGTTTGTCTGTGGTTGTGCGTGCATGCATGTGTTTGTGTGTGTGCGCGCATGAATGTGTGTACGTAAGTGTGTGTGTGTGTCTGCATGCATGCGCGTGTGAGTGCGTGTGTGAGTGTGTGTGTGTGTGTGTGTGTGTGTGTGTGTGTGTGTGTGTGTGTGTGTGTGTGTGTGTGTGTGTGGTTGTCGTGTGTGTGTGAGAGAGGATTCATCAGTGAGAGAGAGAGAGAGAGCAGGGGGTATAGTTGGGGTACTATAACAGTGGGGGTCTCCAACCAGTTGCTGAGCTAATAAAAACAACAATAAGTAACGTGGTGTAAAGTCTGTCACCTCCTGATGGAGCGAGTGGCTGCCTGCAGACCCAACAGATGGGAGATAGGTAGGACAGCCACCCAGGAAGCACTCACTGGAATCCCTATGGATCACATCATACAAAGTAGTCATTACGCTGCGACATACACCACCATGCGCACGCACATTGGTACCCACACGCTAACAACCGCACACTCATTTACACCAGCGGGCCCCCTCGCTGTCACCAACGCCACGGCTGCCTTTTCGAGTGAGTTCATAATTTATATCCATGGAAACCCTTTTTTTCTTCTGACTGGGGGTTAATTAATAATAAATACAGTTGGATATTTACTAAACTGTTCAGTGGGAGAAAGAAGCGACAGTTAAGACATAGTTTGCATGGTAATTAAAGACGCTGATAAATAAGTCATGAGGTGGAGATATATGGAAATGTGATTCATTGGGTACGGGAATAATTTCACTAAATATTATCTCAGTCGCTATTTGACCCGGGGTCAATTAAAAATGAACCATCAACAGCTGTGAACAGCTCGCCATGCTTTTAAACAGGCGTTCGTCTGCTCCGAGGAAAGGGATCCAACTTTAAACAAGGCATTCTCCTGTCTGCTCGCAGGGAAGAGATCCAAGTTTGGAGGAATAGGTATTCATAATGTCATTAGATGCGTGTTTAGTTTGAATGAATATCAAACAGAATCCAATTGACTTCATTATCCCACAAAGGGAACAAAACGTTTAATTTTCCACCAAAGTAAACTCTGAAGGTCTCGTCGACGGTGGAGGTTTGGTTTTCAGTATCCCTTAGTGCCGTAAAAAAAAAAACCTTTTCATAATTGTATTCGTTAAACATTGGTCAATATTGTTTTGGCTCCTTTATGTTAACACCGTGAGTCAGTGCTTTTTGCAATCTACGATCGGCGATCAAACAGGCTTCTGAAAAAAGGAAGTGAATGAGTGAACAGGAGCGTCCTCCTCTTCTCTTGCGTGTCGGTGTTTGTTTACCAGTACACAGCTCTTAAAAGTTCCGGGGTTTATGTTGGTATCCATATGAGGAACATTACAACAGCTTTTACTGTAATTGTTGTATCGAATGTGGTCCTGATCTGTGCCCACCGTGACTCTGACTCAGACTAGAAGCTCGTAACTCTTCAGGACGTTTACCTTTTTATTCTTTTGGCAGAAGGGGTTGACAGCGACGACATCCCCCCACACTACTCCATACCACACCCTCCCCTCTTCCCTTCTCCCCCCCTCTCCTCTCCCCTCCTCTCCTCTCATCTTCTCCCTCCTCTCTCCTCTCTCCTCTCACCTCTCTACTCTCCTGTCTCCTCTCTTTCCTCCACTCTTCCTTTTCCTCTCCTCTCTCCTCTCTCCTCTCTTCCCTCCTCTCCTCTCTCCTCTCCTGTCTCCTCTCCTTTCTTCCTTCCTCTCCTCTCCTCTCTTCCCTCCTCTCTCCACTCTCCCTTCTTCCTCTCCTCTCCTCTCTTCCCTTCTCTCCCCTCCTCCTCTCCTCTCCTCTCCTCTCCTCTCCTCTCCTCTCCTCTCCTCTCCTCTCCTCTCCTCTCCCTCTCCCCTCCCTCCCTCTCCTCTCCTCTCCTCTCCTTCCTCCTCTCTCCTCTCCTCTCCTCTCCCTCTCTCCTCTCCTCTCCTCCTCTTCCTCTCCTCTCCTCTCCTCTCCTCTCCTCTCCTCTCCTCTCCTCTCCTCTCCTCTCCTCTCCTCTCCTCTCTTCTCTCCCTCTCCTCTCTTTTCTCCCCCCTCCTCTCTCCTCTCACTTCCTCCGCTCCTCTATTCTCTCCCTCGTTCCGATAACATGACATCAGTCCGGCGCACGGGTTTTAAAAAATTCTGCAGTCAAGCGTTTTCCTTAATGTGTGATGGATGCGTGGGAGGAGGAGGCCCTGCTGGCGCATGCCGTGCCGGGATCTACGGGACATGCAGGACTATTTGTGGACCAATCGTGGGTCCCGGGTCCCGAGCCTTGCATTAGAACATGACTCTTGCCCCCCGGTGCTTCTGTCTGACCGTAATAAAAGGGGTCTCGCGGGACGGGCCGGGGTGGTATTCGGTTCCTCCGGGGTCAAGGAGGGGTTGAGGCTGCAGGTTCGGAGCTCAGGAAGGCGTATGGATTACGGTGATGGACAGATATATCAGGATGGGATATAGCCATGTATAGCTCTGAGGCTGAGGCGATGGCTGGTCACATGGTCGCACACCACGGGAAGGGGGGGGGGATATGAGACGCATTCCCCAAAGTTTGGATCGATAGCAGATAGCCGATAGGCTCATGCGAGCAGAGGCTGACATCACTGCAGGTATGCGGATACTATCCTCTCCCTCATCAGCACCAGTATCCCTCCATCCCCTCATCAGCAGCAGCAGCATCTGCTCCCGATGCCGTGTGCCTCCTCTGTGCCAAGAGTGGCCTGATGGCCCCTTAGCTATCGCTGCAATCCTAAATCATGTCCACACACACACACACACACACACACACACACACACACACACACACACACACACACACACACACACACACACACACACACACACACACACACACACACACACACACACACACACACACACACACACACGCAGGCAAACACATGCAAACGCACGCAGGCACTCACAAACACACACGGGCACACACTCATGCAAAGACTTGCACATGCACACAGGCAAACACACAAACACGCACAGGCACGCACTCACGGAAACACGTGCACACTTGCAAAGGCTCGCCCACGCTCGCAAACACTCACGCAAACACACATGCACATGCACACAGGCTCACAGAAACACACATACTCAAACACACATATGTGGACACAAGAATCTGTACACTCGCAAATGTGTGTGCTTTTCTGTGCGCACACATGCGCATGCACACGCGCACATGCACACACACACACACACACACACACACACACACACACACACACACCCCACACACACACACACACACACACCACACACACACACACACACACACACACACACACACAACACACACACACACACACACACACACACACACACACACACACACACACACACACACACACACACACACACACACACACACACACACACACACACGGCGGCTCTGATCTGAGATAACATACTCATTTCTATATTTCCAGTCCTATTCATGGATTAGCCGTCTCTGAGGCCTAGAGAGGGTGGCTGGGATTGATCGCGGGCTCAAGATGATTATCAGCTAAATGAATAATGCCAATACACAAACATTAAAGAGACAATTATATGAATTCCCTTTACATAAATATCAATACTATACTCAAATAGCCTCTAAAAGAAGGTTAAACTCTGGTTTGTGAGAAGGTATGGTGAACAGATCTAACAGGTAGCAGACCTGTCGGGAAACAGATCTTATAGGAAGCAGACCTTACAGGAAGCAGACTTTACAGGAAGCAGACCTTACAGGAAGCAGACTTTACAAGAAGCAGACCTTACAGGAAGCAGACTTTACAGGAAGCAGACCTTACAGGAAGCAGACTTTACAGGAAACAGACCTTACAGGAAGCAGACTTTACAGGAAGCAGACTTTACAGGAAGCAGACCTTACAGGTAGCAGACCTTACAGGAAGCAGACTTTACAGGAAGCAGACTTTACAAGAAGCAGACTTTACAGGAAACATAATTTACAGGAAACATACCTTACAGGAAGCAGACTTCACAGGAAACAGACCTTACAGGAAGTAATCCTTACAGGAAATAGACATTAATGAAAGCCGACCTTACAGACCTGGCTGTTATGAATCATTATAAGCCATAATATATAAATAAGCTATAATATAATAAATAACAGATAGCTCTGCACCTCTATAAATAATGGATGACTCGTCCACTGTCGCTTTCCATAGAGTGTCAAGACACCGGCCTGGCCATTATTAGCCCGCTCCTCCTCCTCCTCCCTCTCCTCCTCCCTCTCCTCCCCATGCCCTATCTCCTCCCTCCCTCCTGCCCTGGACTCTGGTCTTGTTATCGTCCTGGTGGACTGGGCCGTGCAGCTCGGTGGCAGGTCGCCTGTCAGTCCTTCCTGGTGTTAGTGGCGGTGACATGTTGTGGTTCAACTGGAGCCCACCCCCCCCCCCCCCCCACCCACGGACGGGGGAGGAGGAGGAGGAGAGGAGGAGGAGGAGGAGGAGGAGGAGGAGGAGGAGGGAGGAGGGGGAGGAGGAGGAGGAGGAGGAGGGCAGGACGCTGCGTGTGAAGGAGCCACTGGCTCCACCTTTAGAAGCAGCCCGACATCTGTTCTCCGTGCCCAAACAGGTAGCCAAGGACTTTGCTCGAATCACACACGCTCTGAAGTGACTTTTAGCTGTTCTGTCCTATTTGAGTCGTAATGCGACCGCTGAAAGGGACGGCAACACACAGCTTGACCTCAGCACACACGGGCTCTGGAAGCAGAAATCATATCGCCGCAAACCTTGGCAGGAGAAAGCCAGTGTTTCTCCACACAGGAACACAATATGATGCGATGATCCCGCCGTCCAACAGGACGGATCATGGATTATTCACACATGCAGCTGTCCTCGGGAAAAATGAATGAGGAACAGCTGGCAGAGGAGGCACGGTGTTTTTTCTTGCAGGCTCTTCAACGAGACAACCGGGTGCTGTGGAGGAATCAGAGACGGCCGGGTGTTTTTTCAGGGGCGCCGCAGAGGGAATGAACGGGGGGAGGGGGGGGGGGGGGGGAGGTGGTTGTTCGGTTACTCCCTTCTCATTTTCTGTCTCTGTATGTTTTAACTGTGAATTAACACCGCCGGGACAAGGCCCGAGGCGAGAGCTGTCCACCAGCAGTCTCTATCGCTCTCGTTTTCTCACTTTCTCTCTCCTACTCTCCCCCTCTCGTTCTCGCTCTCTCTTTCTCTCTCTCATTCTACTACTCTCGCTCACTCTCTCTCACTCTCTCACTCTCTTTCGCTTTCTCTCGCTCTCTCCTACTCTCCCAGCACCCTCTCTCTCTCTCTCTCTCTTTCTCTCTCTCTCTCTCTCTCTCTCTCTCTCTCTCTCTCTCTCTCTCTCTCTCTCTCTCTCTCTCTCTCTCTCTCTCTCTCTCTCTCTCTCTCTCTCTCTCTCTCTTCTCTCTCTCTCTCTCTCTCTCTCTCTCTCTCTCTCTCTCTCTCTCTCTCTCTCTCTCTCTCTCTCTCTCTCTCTCTCTCTCTCTCTCTCTCTCTCTCTCTCTCTCTCTCTCTCTCTCTCTCTCTCTCCCTCCCTTTCTCCCACTAACTCCATCTGTCTCCCTCTCCTTCAGTCTCCCTCTCGGTCTCTCCCTCCCTGTCTCCCTCCAGTAGTTGGATGCTGTCTCTCCATCTGCAGAGTAATAGCATCAAATCAAGGCCTGCAGCAAACAAACCCTGACAGAAGCTCTCGTCTGGGACTCTCTGGGACAGCTGCCGTGCCATCCAGACAGAGGACACACACAAGCCGGCTGCTGGAGGTTGGTTGGTTTCTGGTGGCGGTGGAGCTTGAGTTGGTGGGGGAGGATGAGGTGGAGGAGAGGGAGGGGGTTGAGGGGTAGGAGAAAGAGGTGGTGGAGGAGATGGTTGGTCAAGGAGGAGCTGGTGGTGGTGGTGGAGGAGGAGGAGGTGGTGGAAGAGATGGTTGATCAAGGAGGAGCTGGTGGTGGTGGAGGAGGAGGAGGAGGTGGTGGAGGAGGAGAGGGAGGTGGTAGAGGAGCAGGAGCTGGCGGAGGAGGTTGTGGAGGAGGAGGAGGTGGTGGTGGTGGAGGAGAAGCGGGGGGGGGATCAGGTGGAGCTATTGGAGGTGGTGACGGAGGGAATGTAGGAGGTGGTGCAGGAGGAACTGGTGGAGTATGAGATTGTGGTGGTGAAGGAGGGAGAGGAGGAGGAAGAGGAGGATGTGCTGGCGGTGGAGGGGAGGTGGAGCCGGAGGAGGTGGTGGAGAGGGGAGGCAGGCGGGGGGGGGGGGGGGCGGGGTAATGTAGGCAGAGTGTCTGAACATCTTAGATGACAGAGGCACAAGCTGCTGTCACTGGAGACATCAGCTGTACTTAGTCCCGGCAGCTGCAGGCCTCTCCGTAGGACTGCAGCGCTGTGCGGACTCTATTAATAGTTATCCACCTTTCAGGAGATATTACGCTGAGCAAAGGATGACTGAGGAACATAATGGAACACTTCCCAGAGCCATGTGATGAAAACTCAACAACAACCAAGTCCTGCTTTAACAACCCTGCTGTGCTTGGATACCATATCTACCATATCTCTATGGGTGATACCCAGCCCTATACCCGACTCTATGGGCAGTACTGGGCCTATACCCATCTCTATGGGTGCTACCCTGACTTCTACCGTCTGCTATAGGAGATACCCATCACTTTGGGAGATGGCCATCACTTTGGGAGATACCCTGCGCTTTGGTTCCGGAGGGATGGGCCCCTTCTGTCTCTTCTCTTCAGTAAATATCTTACGGTGCGCTCAGACGTAACATCATGATAATAAAGTATTACTAGAGTTAGACTGGCTTGCTAAGCTGGTTCCCTGGTCAGTGTTCACGTGAGAGGAATAATCATGGTTTATTACAGAGAGAGAGAGAGAGAGAGAGAGAGAGAGAGAGAGAGAGAGAGAGAGAGAGAGAGAGAGAGAGAGAGAGAGAGAGAGAGAGAGAGAGAGAGAGAGAGAGAGAGAGAGAGGGATAGAGAGAGAGAGAGAGAGATGGTTGGGTGAGAGCAAGATGGAGAGGTTGCTTTAGGCAAGCTGCTTGTTTTAAATCAAGGTCTTTCTTTGGTTAATTTTTTATCATAGCCCTAAATTAAAAATGTGAAGGGGCAGCACTTATTTGCAAATCACCCAAGCTTTGAAGGTTAACACTAGTAATGACCATGGCTAGCTCAGAAGGTGAACACTAGTGAACACCATGATGACTTCATAAGGTTAACACTAGTGAACAGCATCTGAATTCATAAGGTTAATACTAGTGATCACCATCTTGAGTTCATAAGGTTAACCCTAGTGAACACAATCTGAATTCATAAGGTGAACACTATCTTGGATTCATAAGGTTAACATTAGTGAACACCATGATGACTTCATAAGGTTAACACTAGTGAACACTATCTTGGATTCATAAGGTTAACACTAGTGAACACCATGATGACTTCATAAGGTTAACACTAGTGAACACCATGATGATTTCATAAGGTTAACACTAGTGAACACCATGATGATTTCATAAGGTTAACACTGGTGAACACCATCGGAATACATAAGGTTCGGACTAGTGAACACCATGTTGAGCCCACAACACAAGGTAAGGGGAAAAAAAAGACATAGAGTTTTAAGGAAAAAAAAATGCCTCCACCAAATGCCGGGATATACTGTAAGCCTTGAGAGGGTGCACTCAGAGCTCCTGGCCTATTATGCTAAGTAGAGATGACATGATTTGAACCACAACATCTGGAAGAGCTTATGTGTAGTTATTGAACGTACATCTGTACTCCTTCATGCATATAGGATTGATATAAACTAAATGATGTACACACATATCCGCACGTCAGTTGGAAAGCCTGAAGGCTCGAGCCTCATACGCTCTGAATCACTACCACATTCCTCTTCTGATGTACACATAATTGTTTATCTTCCTGCTCCTATGATTACCATAACCTTTAACACATGTCACAGTTATCTGATGGAAATTTTCTCTCCCAAGACTCTTTTCAAGTGGATTGTGGTCTCCACTTGAATGTGGGGAGGTAAACCCATTTCTTTGTGAAACCCTGAGTGGTGTCACTCCTTGAATGTCGGTGGTGTTTTTGTGAGCGCCGTGAGCGATATTCTTTCACGAAGAAAGAGCAACATCAGCTTCCACAAAAAAGACTCAAGACTCACTTGTTCAGAGTTCACCCAGACTCTGCCTCTAGTCTTCCACTTTACCCCTCACACACACTTATTATATGGTGTGCGTCCTGGCACTTAATGTACACACTTATTGTCCTTGCTCTTGAAAATAGTACTTAGCATTGTGTAGCATCTTATCCTAGCCATCTTTGTTAGTGCTTGGCACTTGGTTCCATGAACATCCTTACTGTACGAACAGCGATATATTGTTTCTCTTTCTTCTGACAAATATTATTGTAAGCCGCTTTGGGTAAAATCGCCTGCTAAACGACCCTAAATGCAGATGCAAATGAAAACTTCCCTGAACGAGCAGCGCTCCAACGATGGCTCCTCAGACCTGTCCGACAGACGTCCTCAGAGTGAGAATATGGCTAGCTGGCTGGGGAACCTGGCTTGGGGTATCTGAGCCAGTTTCTAAAGCCAGCTGAGGGGTCAAATACTCTCCGTCTCACTGCGCCCCCTTCGTATTCGCTCAGGAAAACAAATGTTGTTTTGAAAGACAAGAACCGACTCTTAAAAAAAAAGAAAGAAAATCTATTCTAGCTATTTCCTTTTTTCGCATTTTTTTTAAGGCTGTCATAATCAACATGACTTCAACAACAGATGCCAGTTCAGAGTTCCCTTCCTTCCTGTTTTTAAATAAATGGCTGAACAGGAAAAAGGCAATTCTTTTTTTAAAAGCAGGGAAAGGAAGGCTCCCATGTTTTATTTTGTATTTGGAGTGTGACAGCGAGGGTGGGGTGTCGTCTGCTCGCGGTATTGTGAGCATCACGAGCATCTGTTGTTATTGGATGTTTGGATGATAGGGGTGCGACGCTCACGCTCACGCCGTAAAGGGTGTTGTGGTTCCAGAGAGGAGGTGTGATACACGCTTTGCGGGCTTCCTGCTTCTGCCTCCTGGCTTCTCGCCGGGGAAAACTTCACTCGGGGTCAAAAGGACGATACAGTCGGTTGAATCAGAGAGAGAAAAAACGATTCGTTCAGCATCGTGACAAGTGTTTGTAAACTTTTTGTTTTACTTTAAGTCTGCTGCTAAACGCCACTGAATCAGTTTCTTTTGGACAAAGGACCAAAGAGAGGATGGCCCAGAAGCAGAGCCACAGGAATATCACACGGCCAGGTTTGGAGGCAGCCAAAACGGAAAGGCTAGCGACTATGTCAGGTGACGCCGTATTGTTCTCTCTCTCTCTACCGCCTCTTTCATCGTCTCTATTATTAGCCGTCCACAAGCCTTAACCCCTCCGCCGTCAGTCGTCCCTTTCCACCCACGTTATCCTGATTACATTACACCTATTCTCAGCCACCTTCCCTTTCCTGGCGGCGCGTACTTTCCCTGTGTGTGCGTGTGCTGTGCGTGCGTACGGTCCCTCCACACACGTCCGCTTCCTCCTCCTCCTCGACCGTGATTACCAAGATGTTTTTATTTTAGGAAAAGTGCCGGTGAGGAAGTGGCTGCTGACACATCAAGCCGCCGCGCCCCAAACATCCACAGGGGAAATGACCCAATTACCTCCACCGCCTAATTGTGTTTCCAGCTTTGCGCTGCGAGTGTCACCCAGCAGACAATGCTTGGCTTACCGCTCCCCGTACTCGCCTGGCAGGGGGCTTACCTGCTAGGAGAGTGAGGCGGGGATGTGTGTGCGTACGCGTCGTGTGTGTGTGTGTGTGTGTGTGTGTGTGTGTGTGTGTGTGTGTGTGTGTGTGTGTGTGTGTGTGTGTGTGTGTGTCTGTATGTGTGTGCATATGTGTGTTTGTGTGTCTGCATGTGTGTGTATGTGTGTGTGCGGGTATGTGTGTGGGTGTGGGTGTGGTTGTGTGCGTGTGCGTGTGCATGTGGGTGTGGGTGTGTGTGTGTGCATGTGTGTGTTTTTGTGTAGTTAGAGGCATTTATGTGTGTGTGTGAGTGTGTGTGTGTGTGTGTGTGTGTGTGTGTGTGTGTGTGTGTGTGTGTGTGTGTGTGTGTGTGTGTGTGTGTGTGTGTGTGTGTGTGTGTGGTTTGACTTGTTCGGTGTGCATGTAAGTGTGATAAGACGTGTGTGAGAGTGTGTGCGTGTGTGTGTGTGTGTGTGGTTAGATGCATGTGTGCGTCTGTGATTGGATGCATGTGTGCGTGTGTGTGTGTGTGTGTGTGTGTGTGTGTGTGTGTGTGTTGGACTTGTGTGTGTGTGTGTGTGTGTGTGTGTGTGTGTGTGTGTGTGTGTGTGTGTGTGTGTGTGTGTGTGTGTGTTTGGTAAGACCTGTGTGAGTGTGCATGTACGTATGTGTTTCTGTGTGTCTGTGTGCATGTGTGTGTGTGTGTGTGTATGTGCGTCGAGAAGGGGGGGATTCAGGCCTTATGTAAATATTAGTGTTATTACTTTGTGGATTTGC
>OLKM01003034.1:7500-22500 GCA_900291075.1 Melanogrammus aeglefinus | reverse complement strand
CCGTGCGTGACCCCTTCGTGCACGTACTCAAAGCTCGTGACCCATAGCAAGCTTCTGTTTGTTGGTATACTGCGGTAGCTACTGGAGCTAGCTAACTAGCTAATAGTCGCTCTCGCGCATCTGTGTTTGCGCTTGTGCATGATTGCGCGTCCTTGTACTTGGAATGGGTGGAGTCAGAGTCAGCGTTGAAGGAGAGGGGGTTAGGACCATTTGAGTTGTGTATTTTCAAAATCTGCTGGCGAATCACAAATCCCATACCCAACCTTTAAGCAACAATATATTAAATATTAAGCTGAATTATGACCAAAAACATTTCTAGAAGACCTGGATTTGTATTATTTTCATATAGTCCACAATCATGCATCAAAAATTGTTCAATGTTTTTTTTGTTGTTGGGCTTGCAAATTATACTTACATATGTCTCATCTTAAACACCACTTTCAGAAATTCATTCAAAAACTCATTTTGCACTGTGAGAAATGTAAAAAAACAAGAATAGAAGAGAATGTTGGAACCATCCACATCAATATCTTTAAGACATGTACAGCGTTGCAAAACCATAAGAAGGCGATGCATACAGGCCACCACAACAATGTTTTAAATATTTTCTTCTCAATTTATCCTATTTCAGAACACTGCTTTCAGTAACTCATTGAATCATATTTGCACTGGGAGGAAATGCCCAAAACAGGATAAAGTGCAAAAAAAATCGGTAGTAATAACTATGCTGTCGTATTGTGTGGGGACATTTTTTGATAATAATAAAATATATATATATTTTTTTAAGTGTGCCAATGATTATACTGCCATGTGCCAGTGGTGGCACACATGTCTAGGGTTGCGACCCCTGTCCTAACCCCTTCAGTTATGTTTTCTGACTGGGGTACATCTCTGAACTGAGGCTGAAACCACACAACACAACAAAACACAGCTCAGCACAACCCAACACAACAGCATAGCACAGCACAACAATTCAACCACACAGGAAACACAGCACAAAACGACACATAAACACAGCATGACACAAAACAACGCGACAACATAACACAACAAAACAGAAAGTAGCGAAAACGCAAAAACAACAACAGCAACCCCAGAACAATACAGGAGATGGGTTATTTTTCATCTTAGAGGCCAGTGAATGAAGTGAATCTCTCGGACGACCTTCTCCGGGAAACCAGCTGGTTGTAGATACAGTACAATGTCCCTAAACACACAGGCACGCACACACACACACACACGGACACATGCACACACACACGGACACACACACAGCCACACACATGGACACACACACACATGGACACACACACACACACACACACACACACACACACACACACACACACACACACACACACACACGCACACAGCCACACAGGGACACACACACACACAAACACACACAGACACATGCACACACACACGCACACACACACACACACACGGACACATGCAAACACACACGCACACACGCAAGGCACACACACACACACGCACACACACACACACACACACACCGGCACACACACGGACACACACACACACACACACACACACACAAACATGCACGGACACATGCACACACACACGCACGCACACACTCACACACGCACGCACACACAGAGACACACACACACACACACAGACACACACACTTCCATCTGGGCGGTCCACATTATGCGGCGCTGACACAGAAACTTCAGCAGCCCCCGTTGGGTTCGTCCACATCACTTCCTCCGTGGGTGGTCCACGCAGAGGGGGGGGGGGGAGACGGGAGTGACCGGCGTGTGGGAGGAATGGGGAGCTTCACCGCAGTGCTATGTGTCACCTGATTGTCCTCCCACGCTGTCTCCCCATCATATGCCCCTCAGCTCCCCCACGTGACACACACATAAACACACACACACACACACAGACACACACAGACACACGCACACAGACACACACACACACACACACATACACACACACGCACACACACACACACACACACACATACACACGCACACACGCACGCACGCACGCACGCACACACACGCACATACACACACACACACACACACTTGTAGACACGCACACATACACACTGATGCATTCACACAAACAAATAAACACACATACAGACGTAAAAATACACACACACACCCACACACACACACATGCAGACACACAAACACACATATGCACACACACACAGACACACACACACACACATGCAAACACACTCATACACACACACGCGCGCACATGCAGACACATTCATCACCTGTCACACATGGGACGCGGCCCTCGGTTCCACTCAGGGAACATGACGCGTGTTTGATGGTCAAAATCCCTCTGCTGTCGGCCTCCTTCGTCTCCGCGGCAACCGGCGGCCCAGAAGGGGTGGTACAGGGTCGTAGGTACACTCACACACACACACACAAACACACACACTATGAGTTGATGGGTGTGTGTGTCTGTGTGTGCCTGTGTGTGTATATGCCTGTGTGTGTGTGTGTGTGCTTGTTTCTATGTGTGTGTGCATGTGTTAGCTTGTCTATGTGCATGTGTGTGTGTGTGGGCATGTGTGTGTGCTTGTCCACGTGTGTGTGTGTGTGTGGAACAAAGCATCCAGTCATCAATGTGTCCTCTCCCCCCCAGATATGAATCATCCGTGACCGACTCATTCCAGCCCACTCTGGCGGCGGCTTTGCCCTGCAGGAGGGTCTGCAGAGAGACCAGAGCTGAGTCCCCTGTCCCCCTCCCTGGAGCTCGGGGGTCCGGCCTGCATGGCCGGAGCCGGTCGCATGGCTCTCCACTTTTAATTGAGTTGCTCACTAAGCCACTGTGCCCCAAAGGGGATACCTTCATGTCACTTCTCATAAGCAACCTAAATGTCATCTCGGTGGAAGGGTGCCACGTCTGGTGAGCGCCAAGAAGGATAGCTTACGACTTGAAGAGTAGAAGAAGAACAGGTTACAACTTGAACAGTAGAAGAAGAACAGGTTATGGCGTGTGCAGTAGAAGAAGAACAGGTTACAACTTGAACAGTAGAAGAAGAATATGTTATGACTTGAACAGTAGAAGAAGAATATGATCTGATGTATGCAGTAGAAGAAGAATAGGTTACGACTTGAACAGTAGAAGAAGAACAGGTTAAGACTTGAACAGTAGAAGAAGAACAGGTTACGGCGTGTGCAGTAGAAGAAGAATACGTTATGACCTGAACAGTAGAAGAAGAATCGGTTACGACTTGAACAGTAGAAGAAGAATATGATACGATGTATGCAGTAGAAGAAGAATAGGTGACGACTTGAACAGTAGAAGAAGAACAGGTTATGGCGTGTGCAGTAGAAGAAGAATCGGTTACGACTTGAACAGTAGAAGAAGAATGCGTAACGATGTGTGCAGTAGAAGATAATGTAACACATTTGATAACACATTAAGACGTTAAGGTATAATAACGTAGGTTAAGGTGGTTAAGGTAAGATAATAACACATTAAGAGGTCAAGGTAAGATAATAATACATTAAGACGTTACATTAGGACGTTACAATGAGATGTGTCTTAATGTAAGATACATTAAGTCGTTACAGTAGGATAAGAACAAAGTAAGACGTTACAGTAAGATTTTGTAGTAAGATAATAACAAATTAAGATGTTACAGTAGGATGTGTCTTAATGTAAGATACATTAAGACGTTACAGTAAGATAACAGCACAGGAAGGCATTAAATTAAGGTAATAACAGATTGAAGCACAGTAAGACATTACAGTAAGATAACAGCACAGTAAGACGTTACAGTAGCAGCAGCAGAAAGGCAGGAGGCCAGGTGAGGTGTGAAGTCTGATCTTAGTAGTCCGGGCACGTTGGCTCCCATCTGTGCGGGAAACACGGCAGCGAGACTTAGGACAATAAGCTTATTGGAGGAGAAACACTGTAAACTTTTGTGCCTGGATCAGCATTAAGCAGGGGATACATTTCTTATATAAATAAAAATTCCCTCCTGTCACACCAAATCCCCTTTTACAGCAGTGGCCTCCACCCGACGCGGTGTTCTTAGCGCTGGCGTGCGTCCAGCGGGAGGGCCGTGATGTACGAGATGGCTTCAGAACCTCTTCCTTCATTTCCCCCGCTAAGTAGAGGGAGATCAAACGCAGCGAGTGGAGGAGATGGCCAGGTTGTACACCGGCCCAATCAGACCTCCCATTTATTGGCACGACAGGAAGCTGCATGAATCCCGATCCTGCCCCCGTCGCCGCGGCCACAGGGGCTCGCCACGCCACCGTGCGCTGGCTTTGATCAGTGGGGCGTTACCCTGCCCCTGACGTCTGTCGGGGACCCACCTCATTCAGCTCTGTTTCTATTTTCACACCCTTGTACTCTCTCTCTTTTCTCGCCTCTCTTCGTCACCGGCTTCCGTCTCTCCGTGTCGTCGCCGTGCCTCCTTGAGTCGCAGCGCGGTCGGCGGTCGCCAGCGAGCAGGAAATAAATAATAAATAGGGTATGGTCATGAGCAAGATGAGCGGGGATCATCTCCTCCCGGCCATCTGCGAGGCGGCGGCCGGGAGGAGGACGGGAGCCAGCAGGCCTCGCTGGGAGGAGCCTGACACCAGCACTTGTTAGCACATACGCTCACGCGGGTACACACGACGACAACAAGCACGCACAGGAGGACACGCGCGCACACACACACACATGCAACATGCCTTCACACACATATACAACAGAAGTACACACACATACCCCCACACACACACACACACACATACCGCACACTGCACGCACACATACAACACACGTAAACACATACACATACAACACAAATACAAACACATATAGACACACCCACACACCCCCAAACACACACACACAGACACAGATACAAAGCATGTACACACACACACACACACACACACACACCCCCAAACACACACACACAGACACAGATACAAAGCATGTACACACACACACACACACACACACCCCCAAACACACACACACAGACACAGATACAAAGCATGTACACACACACACACACACACACACACACAGCACACACACACACACACACACACACACACACACACACACACACACACACACACACACACACACACACACACACACGCACACACACACACACACACACACATATACATACACACACATCACTCTGGGCTCCACCTCACCATCACCCCCCCAAACCCCCTCCCCACACCCCGGATCCCAGCCCCCACCCCGGCCCTAGTACTCTGTCCGCTAAGCGGGGGATAATATTTATATATTTGAGTATTTTTATGTTGCTGCTGAGGGCTGGTAATAGTATGAGAGTACACGCTGTTGAATTATACATGTTCCTTATGGAGCCCAGCAGGGGCACCTCGGATCAATCTTGGGGCTTGGATGGAATCAAAGAGCGCAGAGAAAATGGCCAACACTGCTGTGGCTCAGTGGTCTGAAGCTCATAAATATGTTTTTATAGCCCAGAGTGAGCGGGGCAGGAGATGTTTGGGCCGTCGCCATGAAGGAGTGCGTGCTGGCTGCTGAGATGGCGCACTCCTCGGGACGGGGGGGGGGGGGGGGGGGGGTGGGGGGCCATCACTTTTGATTTAATTAGCCCATCCAATCGGGTCGATCGATAGTTGGTCAAGTGCGCCGTACATCCCGAGACGAGAGCTCGGTTTAAAAGGGCTTGTTCCTGTCCAGGCCCCCCCCCCCCCCCGCTATACACAACCGTTGTTGTGGTAGTCGTGGTTACGATCTGATTGCCATCGACCGTGTGTGGGTTACCCCAGAATAACCAAGAGACCCGCCGATCACGTGATCCAAACGTGGGATGGTCCCGTCTGGAATCTAGAAATGGGACGGGGTCAGGGGGGGGGGGGGGGGGGCGCGTTGTATAAGGCCAGTGATTGGTCAGGACGTGGAGACGGTCCGGTTGACCTCTGAACCCTCTGGTTCACTGAGAGGTCTATAGTGAGTACGGCGAAACGTAAATAGTGTATAGTTGAACACATGCAATGTATAGCATAATTTATATTGTGTATAGCACAACAAATATAGTGCATAGGGTATAGTATAAAGTGCATGGGGTATAGGATATAGTATATAGTGCATAAGGTATAGTGTATACTTTATAGTGTAGAGTGTGTAGTGTATACAGTGCATGGTATATAGTTCACAGGGTATAATGTTTCAGCTTGTGGTCTCAAGAGGCACGAAACACGTCAGAGTTATAGCTTGGATTTGTATTGTCCCTTTTTTACACCCCCTCTTTACACCCACCCACAACACACACACACACACACACACACACACGACACACACACACACACACACACAACACACACACACACCCGACACAGCACACACACCGACAGGCACACACACACACACACACACACACACACCACACACACACGACACAGACACACACACACAACACACACACACACAAGACACACACACACACACACACACACACACACACACACACACACACACACACACACACACACACACACACACACACACACACACACATGCGTGCGACAAACGTCGTTTTTCATTGAAAAAGGGGATCCAAAAAGAGCTGTTCATCATAAAACACTGAGAGTTATCCCCCCGGCCCGGACCCAGTCAGCACGCCGCTAGCCCCGCTGACCCGCCGCTTATAACTCCAGAACATTCTCCCTGCCCGTCTCTCTCGGGCTGTCCCCCTTTTTTTTCCCTGTTTGATTGGCCATTTGTCAATGTTCCCTTTGTGAAGGGACTCTGTGCCGGGAGAACAACAGTGAAGCAGTCCCATTCAGCTCTCATCTTTCCCCCCCGCTCATTCGGTTTGATACTCCACCAACTGGCTCACCGGGCCGCCTGCTCTGCCCCCCTCGCCCGCCTGGCATTTTAAAAAGCACAGAGAGACCACCCCTCCACATATCCGGCCCATTCATGAATACGCAGTGGTCACATGACCTGTTATACACACTTGTGCTCCGAGACCGGAGGGGCGGGGGGGGGGGGGGGGGGGGGCTCAGTAACTGTGTCCCACGGTGTGAACCCTGGATGGCCGCTACCCTGAACATTACGTACCCTGGCTCTACTGAGCCAGGGTCTGGCCTGAACCCTGAATACCCTCGACCCTGTAGAACCATATGTATCTGGGCTCTACTGAACCTGGGTCTGCTCTGAACCCTAGATAACCTCAACCCTCTACCCGGTACACTAATGTATCTGGGCTCTACTGAACCAGTAGGTGCGTTCCATCAGCTGTTTAGATGCGCATCTAGATGTATCGCATCGGAAAATGATGATGGAAACGCCGTGATTCGCATTAAAATCCCCTGATTCGCACAAAATGAAATACGCTCGCTATGGCCGGGTTTTGGTTGATTCGAATGGGATGGAAACAGCTGTATGCGAATCAAGTGTGACGTAGCGCACTTTCACCCCGACTGCTTCGACGAACGACGGAATGTTTACAGGCCGGTTGCCATGCCAACCCGCGGAAAATCTCGCGTGACTTAGAAAACTCGCGCGAATTTGTAGTTTTCACCAAAATCCGTTCTTTCGATGGAAACACACATGATTCGAATTTCTTTTCATGCGCATTGCCCAGTAATGCGAATCACTTTGGATGGAAACATGGCTAGTGTCTGCCCTAAACCCTGAACTCTGGATACCCTCTACCCTGCAGTACCTTATGTATCGAGGCTCCACTGAACCACAAGGAACGGCAAAGTGTGTGCAGATGGTCCGAGTCGTTAAGAGTCTATTGTGCATGAGCCGTCTCTTTAATCGGACCTCCTCGTGTGTAATCATCCCGTAAAGAACCCGGGAAGACGGAGGCTCTAGCGCTGGCTGGCTAAAGCACCACAACCGCCCTCCACAAATAGAGCGATGCGTGGTCCAGATAGAGCTAATAGACCCGTGGATCCAGGACATCGCAGGGAGGGCCGGGATTAAGTTTAGCCCCATGCTCCCTCTCATCCCACCCGGCACACTTGTCATCTTTGTGGGTCAGGCGACCGGCGTCCTATCAGGATGGACCGGGAGTGGGGCGCTCAAGGCGTCCCCCTTGCCGCATCGATAGCGGCTAATCCTTGCCTCACATTAAACTGTGACCGAGATCAATTAATACCCTGCCTCGTCGTGATAGCCATCTCCCCGCCAGCCCTAGTCAACTGGCTTTGTGTGTCTGCATCCATGTGTGTTTGTGCATGCTAATGTGTGTGTGTGTGTGTGTGTGTGTGTGTGTGTGTGTGTGTGTGTGTGTGTGTGTGTGTGTGTGTGTGTGTGTGTGTGTGTGTGTGTGTGTTTATGTGTGCTTGTGTTTGTCATGGCATGTGTGTGCGTTAGCGCATGTGTGTGCTTGTGTGTCTGTTATTTTAGCAAACTGTGTGTGTGTGTGTGTGTGTGTGTGTGTGTGTGTGTGTGTGAGTGTGAGTGTGTGAGTGTGTGTTAACATGTACAGCAGCATGAATTATCTTCTGCATGTATTGGTGCCTTTGAAGTGTACAGTAAAGTGTGTGTGTGCTGTTGTTTTGCTGGTAAGGGTGGTGGTGGTGGTGGTCATGGTGCTGGTGGTGATGATGTTGTTGTTGTTCTGTTGGTGGTGTTGATTGTTGAGTGGTTTTGTTTTCTTGGCGGTGTAGTTGTGGTGGTGGTGGTGGTGGTGGTAGTGGCTATATGGGGGGGTTGGGTTAAGGCTTAGATTCAGAATAAGGGTTAAGGGCAGGGGTTAGGCTTAGGTTAAGGGTTAGAGTCAGCCTACTGATTGGGGCTCTCTTGGTCTGTCGTTAATTTCTAGCTCTCAAAAAAACGACGAAAAAACGGGCTGAACAATGACAGGGAAGGACGACTGGTCTTTGAATCCGCCAGCTCTCATCTCTGAGCACTGATCCCTCCCTACATTGGGATTTTCATTACAATAAAACATGAAATCGGTCCAAATATATTCATGATTAAAAAAAATATACCTCGAAACCCCCTTCTAACCTCCACCCCCTTCCAGCGTCGCGTCAAACCACCAACCGTCGTCCCTCGTCGCCTCTTAGTGACTGCTGGCACGGCAGGGGGGGAGACGTGTCTCTCAGACCAAGAGGAGGGGAGGATTCTCCTCCATTATCCCTCAATGTTTTAATTTCCTAAAGTTAAGAGTAAGTGGGCACCAGTATCTGCGTCTTCTGGTGTGCCAGTTCCTCCGCGCTGGGCCGCGGCCAGGCGGGTTGGCGCCGCGCTAGGGAAGGCTTGGCAGCGACCGAATGGGTTTGATCCTACGAAGCCAAACTGCGCTTTGGCATGCATGCTGGAGGATGGGAGAGTGAGAGGGGGGGAGAGAGAGAGAGGGGGGAGCGAGGGGAGGGCAGTGACTAGCAGGATGGCAGTGAAACGGGAGAGGACAGGGCGGGGAACGGAGGCGGGGGGGGGACGGAGGCGGAGCGCTTCTCCGGCGTGCGGGAGAGCCTGCCAAACCGACTGTCACATTAGCCGCTGGGAAGGGGCGGCCGGCGGCCCCAGGTTGTTTTGGTGTGTACATCAAAAGGACAGACGGTGAACATGAAAACACAGCTCATTCCCACCCACCACACATCTTCTGCCCCTTCTTCTGCGCCTCTTTTTTCCTCTCCCCTTCTTCCCTCAGTCACATATCCTCAGTTCTCCGCCCGGCTCCCCCCCCCCCCCACCCCCACCCCCTCCCTCGGTGGTGTCTCTTTGAGGCTCTGGGATGGAGAGACAGTGTGCCTGCAGGGTTGCCGCGGCGACAGCAGGGGCGGGGGGGGAGTAGGAGGGGGGGGAGAGACGGGTGGGCTGGGGGGGTGAGAGGACCAGAGGCCAGAGAGGGTGGGAGCTGGACTATTTTGTCAGGATGACTGTGAGAATTTGTCCAGGCGTCTTTGAACGAAGGTGATCCGAGGCGGGGAATCAATCTCGCCAGGCGCACAGAGGAAGAAGGAAGGAACCTGCTGTTGCACACGCTTCATTTCAATTGCATTCCGGTGTTCCAGTTCCCCAACCGCTGTCAGGGCTGCAGGTCTATGTTTAGGGTGCGGGTATTATTAGGGTATGCTATGTTTAGGGGTAGATTACACGGGCTCTGTGTTGTTGATGAACAAGGCTTTGGTTGACTCACGTTCGGAGGCTCGGCACTGCTTTCCTCTTTTCATCCTGCAGTCTTAGGACAATGGCGCTCTTGGCCCCCGGGCTGGTGCCAACCCCCTTTTGCACAAGCTTGGAAGAATCTGCTTGTGACGGATCCAAAGTCAGTAACAAAGAGATGCAATTTTGATTCCTTTGCCTCGTCTCTTTGTTTCCCATCTCTTATTTGTTTCGGTGTTTTATCCGACAGCCAACATTATCCAAGTTATTTTTTCTCTGTTTTGTTAGCGGGTCCTCGCTTCTCTGTCTTGTTTCCCGATTGGCAGAGCTTTGTTTTGACCTAGTTTACTGGAAGAGGAAGAGGGAATGAGGGGCAGATTAACTCTCTGTTGGTTCTTCTCGAGCCCGCCGTGCACATCAACAGTCTGTTGACTCCGCGGAGGGTCAAGCTCGCTGCTGTGGTCAGAAAATAAAGAGCTTTCTGCTCTCAACCCCCAGGCTACTTACAGTAGCTGTGATTCAGCTATATTTAAGAGAGCATGGCATCGCCTTTATCCCCGGGCTGAGTAGACAGAGGAGAGGATTGTACTTTCATTTGGGGCTTTCCGACACTCTATCCATTGTGCTTTATATATATAATATCCTGATAGCTATCTGTGTAGGCTAGCATCAGTCAACATCGGTATCACGATGAATCAGTGACACCAGATAACGTCGTGACTGAGGAGAAAGCCACCGCTTCAATCAACCTGCTGTCCCGCAATTAATGTGAACAACAACGGGTGTCCCTTGTTGTTCATCCATCCACAGGGTACAAACATGTTTTCCCGGCCAACATGTTTAATTAAACATATTCAGAAGGAGAGATGACCTCAGCCAATCACAAGGCGCTGTGCCGCGGTAATCCTTGTCTGGGCGGCTTACGTGAGGAGGACCTCGTGAGCTGTTGATGAAAGGAGAAGGGGTCAGAGCCCGGGAGGCTGAGATACGGACTGGGGGTGGGGGGGGGAGGGGGAGGGCAGGTCGCCAGGTTTGGGGTATCGGTTGTGTTACCATGGTGATGCAGTTGATGTCGGTGTGCAGGGACACAGCAAAACAACACGACGAAAGCCTCTTTGTTCTGCGAGTTTTCCATCTGTCAAGCAACGTTCCTCCTACTTAACGCGTGGCGCGTTCTGAGTTCTGAGCCGCCGCGTCAGCCTCTTTATCATCCGGTTCTGAGTGGGCGGCGACTCAAGGCCTCGCGTGTAAAAGGTGGTGTTTCTCTGCCTCTCTGATGCCAAGTTTATACCGTCGTCGGTTGTCGAGCCACCGCGATTAACCAAAGCCGACACGACGCCTCGGGCTTCCCTTGGCTGTTTCATTTACTTTTATTCCTCCATAAGTGAAGTTGACTCGATGCTGATCGCACTTTATCATCACTTTGTAGACACGCTTTCACCGGGGGGACGCCGCTCGTTTTGATGCCTCCCTGTCGCCGCCACTGCACTGACAGCCACCGATGAGAGGCCGCGACACGACCTTGCATGGTGGAGGAGAGTCAGACCGGAGGTTTTGCTGCACATGTGTGATGTGACGCAGAATGCCAACGTTTAGCCAGGCCCACGCACACACTCGTGTTGATGATGACTAAACAGGGATGACTGATACCTTTGATGGATGTTATGCATTGATGGGTGTTTGTGTGTGTTATGTGTTATGTGTTACCAGCCCCCTCGATCTGAGCAGTCATCTGTTAGTTGGCCTTTTGTAGTGTGCTTCATCTGCCTTTCAGCGTCATACAAACGCACGCACGCGCACAAACTCACAAACAAACACACATGCACATTTTTTAAATGTGTGGTGGCTGTTTTCAGAATGTATGCTCCTTCTCGTATACTGAAACTCTCGCTACTTAGTGCGAGTCATGTCTGATGTCTAAATCACGGTTTCAAGCAAACTCACTTGTTTTTTTTACACAGACAAGCAAACTGTCGCTTTGTTTACGTGGTTGATTGACCCAGACATGATTTGGCTGATTGTGTCACAGCTGGCAGGCGGAGGGGCAGAGGGACTAGCAGTCTTTAGTTGTGATTCGCTCATTGTCTTCTGCAGCAAGCATCGCGGCCGTACTCAAGGTAGCCTCGCAAGGAAATAGAGGAAACGGTGAAGCCTTAAAGTGCTTGAAGGATAATGAAATGTTGTCAACACCGCGCTACAAAGCGGCGTTCTGCAGTTGAACAAACTGTTCAGGGATGCGGTTCTTTCTTCCAAAAAGGGATATTTTGGTGTGTGTGGCATCCGGCCTGGTTCACTCATCGAGGAATAAAACTCTATTAACCAGCCCCATTCTCCTTCCACACACACACACACACACACACACACACACACACACACACACACACACACACACACACACACACACACACACACACACACACACACACACACACACACACACACACACACACACACACACACACAGACGCACAGGCACGTATTCACACACACAAACATACAACACACACATACATACCCACACACACACAGTGGTTATGTCAACCTTCTAAAGCAAGGCTTTAGAAGATTGACATTTTATAGCTTATGTAAGCCAACTACTGACCGGTAATATACAGAAAATTGTAAGAAGCAATGAAGACATGACTGCGCAGTTCGTCATCCAAGTTGCGTCTGAGGACGCAACTACTAAAGTGTCAACAGTTCCACCTGGGTGCTGCTTACATTTTAAGTTCCTCTCAACATAAATTTTGAGGAATAAATGAATGTACTGGTCTCATACATTTCTAAAAATCGTAAATCTTAAATTCAAAGAAAATGACCTTTTGCTAATATAAATAAAATAATCAAACACACTTCCTCTTCACCTCCTAAGCGTCTATGTTGAGATAGTTTATAAGGCTCCTGCCTCCCCCACCACCCATCCCCGCCCACCCTCCCTACTCAGACCCACATCTTAATCAACACTTTTATGGCTATTCCAAGGTTTTTGTCCCTGTTTGTGTCGCTCTGCCGTTATCCCTTCCCGCCGCCTATAATGGAAGCAGTCGTCCCGATCTGAAGTGGCGGAGGCATCGCGGCGATGGAACAACAGCGCGAGCAGCACGGAGCCAGCACAATAATGCCCAGCATATTCAGCGGCTGCTGCTGCCTCCTTCATGGGCTCTAATCAACACCAGGCATGTGGGAAGCTAATGCGTTTCCTCGCGCGCCTCACCTCTAAGCGGGACGGCCGGGGCGCCCAGCGCTCCGCAGCGTAGCGACGTATATAACAACAGGTCAAATGCACAAAATGTGCGTCTTTTATTTTTAATGGCTTATGAATATTTAACTGCATGGGTCACTTGGCGAAAAAAAACAACATTTTAACTGGGAAATTCAATATATTATATATATATATATATATATATAATATATATATATAATATTATATATATATATATATATATATATATATATATATCTAAATGGAAGCCAGGGTAAAACATTTGGTCTGCCAAAAACACAATAAATTACCCTGAGCTTAATCTCCTCAGCACTCTGCCTGAGAGAATTAGCAGCAATTTGTGGACGCATTGTTACTGTACGCATGTGATTGCATGTGTCTGTGCTTGTGTGAATGTGATTGCCTGTGTCTTTGTGCTTGTGTGTTTGTGTGTGGAGGGGGGAGGTTGTTTGTGTGGGTGTATGTTTATGTATGTGAGTATGTGTATTTATTTTCAGATAAGGATGTGGGTCTGTGTTTATGTTTGTGTGTTATTGTGTGTGTGCATGCATATGTGTGTATTCGTGTGTAGATATGGTTGCGTGTGCATGTGTGTGTGTGTGTGTGTGTGTGTGTGTGTGTGTGTGTGTGTGTGTGTGTGTGTGTGTGTGTGTGTGTGTGTGTGTGTGTGTGTGTGTGTGTGTGTGTGTGTGTGTGTGTGTGTGTGTTTGAGTGGGCGTGCCCGGATGTGTGTGATTATGATTGGGAGACCTACTTCTGTCTTCCCGTATGACTTCATTCCACCAAGTCTACAGCACTGCTGTCATGCTAATTGAATACATTCTAAATCAGTGTGTGTGTGTGTATGTGTTTGTATGGTGTGTGTGTGTGTGTGTGTGTGTGTGTGTGTGTGTGTGTGTGTGTGTGTGTGTGTGTGTGTGTGTGTGTGTGTGTGTGTGTGTGTGTGTGTGTGTGTGTGTGTGTGTGTGTGTGTGTGTGTGTGTGTGTGTATGTGTGTGTGTGTGTGTGTGTGTGTTGGATCTCTCATTGTGGAAGGTTGAGGTGTGAGTGATTTTTGTAGAAGTGTCGAGAGAGAGAGAGAGAGAGAGAGAGAGAGAGAGAGAGAGAGAGAGAGAGAGAGAGAGAGAGAGAGAGAGAGAGAGAGAGAGGAGAGAGAGAGAGAGAGAGAGAGAGAGAGAGAGAGAGAGAGAGAGAGAGAGAGAGAGAGAGAGAGAGAGAGCACAGGGACATGGAGGGAGGCAGAATGGTTCTGGCTGATGGATTTAAGGCAGGATGAAGTGCCGGTGAGTAAGGAAGAGCATGACAATAAAGTATGACAAAAAACCCTTTCCAGGCATTATGGCTGAATAGACGTTCTTGCAGAAATGTGCTTCTTGTGATCGAAATACCGGGGATTTTGGCAATTACCTGAACAAAGCAATCTCAACAATAAACAAGAAATTAATTTTACAGTTAGGCGTTGTAAACGTGAACCAGGACTTCATGGCCCCAGGGGTCCTCCTTATAAGTCATTTGCACTTCATATTTAATTTAAATTTACATTTCTGCGGACGTGCTCAATTCGATTACGCAAAAGTGCATTCTTTCCACACGCTTCCGCAGTGAGTTCCCACGTGAAACCGCAGACAGACAACAGTGTTGCTTCTGATTTAACATCAAGTGCCACACACACACGCACACACACACACACACAC
>OLKM01003033.1:11024-46324 GCA_900291075.1 Melanogrammus aeglefinus | reverse complement strand
TGGGAGTCAAAATATAGTTCATGATCTCCCTGGCAGCTCACTGATTCATGTACCGTAAGCCAGGATTTGCCAGAAACATTGAGTTTTGTTTATACAGATGTACAGATTATGTACAGATGCTAACTAACCCTTGTGCTGCTCGGTCAAATGGAACCAGCAAGGACTAAAGGGAGGTGTGCGTAAGAGCCGTTGACGTTGGCGCGTACTTACCTAGCAGGGCCCTGAGCATGGTCCATCAAGGGTCTGCCAATTGGACCATCTTATCATGTCTTGATTATGGTCCTCTCATCCCATTCCTTTGTCTGTAAAAACAAGCAAAGTACAAAGCAAGCGGGAATATCGAGAATAACAAGTAACACTAGTTAACATTTAATTTAGAAAAGCTTATTGATCTTCTTTATGTCAGTTTATATTATCTTTATTACTCACTTGTTGAATTACTATCGATCTGATTGGTGCGAATGAGGGGCGATTCTACGGAACTATGTGAATTGCTGTATTAGCAGAACTCGCCGGCTATGAATTAACAGACTTTTGCTAATGGCTGCTCATTTCTGATGCCATTTCATTCGCCGTCCGAGCCGTCTCTGCATCACCTCTGTTGGGGTTTATTTCTCAATAATAACTGAGTGATGAGTAATGCTGATGTTATTGCGGTCTGCGACACCGTAAACCCGTCAAAAAGGGAGCTTGTTTACCTGTTTAACAGTTCTTTAGATTTCTTGATTGCCATTGTTACATCCAATCCAACTGTTAAATGAACAGAGTATTTATGGTGTAATTCTAACGTCAAAATTCAACTAGTGGGCTAATCCCTAATGCTGTGTCTTTCGGATTGGCTGAGCTTACTAGTAAGGGGCTATAGAGGTTATACCACTACTAGTAGCGAAAACGCCGGCTTTGGTAAACAAAAAAATGGCGCTGCTTCGCCTTTTGATGAAGTTTCTGACGATCTTATAAGCCTTCAATTATTAGATAAATTATTTCTGGCATATGTTTTCATGTTTCTGCCCTACTAGAGTTTGATAAATTTAACTAAACAATTATCCCCTCTCGCCCTCATGGGCTATGATCAATAATTGTGGGAGGATATATTGGTAAACTGCTTCACATTGTTTCAGCAAATTCACGACCCTTGGTCTGTTTGAGATGACCGTCAGGCGCGAGCACACATTGGGTTTCGAAAATATCCCATCATAGCCTGTGGAACATCCAAAGAAGCTGAAATCATTCTCCATCCCCCCCACCCCTCCAAAAAAAAAATTAAGCCAAACCTTTTCTGTCGGTTGTAACAACATTCTGCATTCACAATATGTGGCTAGACTGCAAAATGTTGCTATCGATTCTACAAACCCTGTGATGTGCAGTTGCAGTTCTTGTCTGATGGGCCTGGCCTCCACCTCGACTTGGTGAAGAAGTCAGTTTGCTCTCAGACGGGAAGCCGTTTCATTCCTTTTTTTTTTGTGATCAACATTTTTATTGTTTTCATTTCCAAATGGAAGGGGGGGGGATTACAGACATATCAGAAAAGTCATATGTTAAATTAAGGCTAGAAAAGAAAAAGAAAAGAAAGAAAAAATATCAGGTTGGTAAAGACAATTACATACAGCAACAGAAACATGTTCAGCAGGTAAATCACAACAAAGATTGGCTAGTTGCCTAGCGCCCAAGAGATTAATTTTGATGAGAAAGAGTACCGAAGCTTGAACAGTCACTGGTCGTGCCTTATAAGTCGGGGAGTTGGCATTGTTCAAGATTGATAATGTTGAGCAGGCTATGATCCAGAATGACTTCATACACTTACAGATCTGGGAGTAACCAGTTTTTCAAAATTGTTTTCTTTGCAGGAAGTAAACCCTGCGAATATCATATTTTGAGCTGAATTCACTTCAGATTTATATTACAGAATTATCAATAAGACAGACAAAAAACAGGATTAGGAACATAAAAAATATCAAGTATATCTGCTAACCACTGCAGGTTACATGCAACCAGAACTTAAGCGATAACCAAACAATTCCCAAAACATGTGTAAGGAATGTTCAGAGTGAAGCAGTGTTACATATATAAGTTGAGAGTAGTTGTGCAATTTCATCTGAATCTTCCTATAAGGGGTGTGGATGAAGGCCCTGTGTATAAGTGTTGAAGCTTAGGTTCTTAGAAGTCATACTTAAATTGCATCAAATTTCTCTCCATTCCAAGTTTATATTCAAGCCCCCAGCTTCCCTCGCTCATATGGATTCAATTTGTAAAGCCTTGGCCCTGTGCTGAATCAGTGAATCATATATTAAGGAGACAGGAGATCTGCCCCAGTAATGGTGCAATCCATCATAGCCAAGGGATGTGAGGGGAGAGGAGAATTCCAGGAACTCCATTTTTTAAGGCAGATCTTAGCTGAAACTAAAACAAAATAGGAGGACGCAATTAAGAGAAAGCGTGTCTTAAGTCTTGTATGGAGCAAAGACCCTTATAGCATTATATAGGTCACCTAATGTATCCACTCCAAGAGTTGACCAAGATTGGTGTATGAAATTGCTTGTTACCGGGATAAATAACTTTGGATTATTACCATAGTGGTGTATTTCTGACAGAATTCAGAAGGGGCGCCCATCCAACGTTCTGCTTTCTTCCACACCCGTATAGAGTTTGTAATGATGGCCCAAAATTATTTTTAATTACTTGTTTGTTACACTAGAGAATAGGATTTCTTGCAGTTTGTGTGGTAATATTTTAACAGCTTCAATCAAATTTCCATGCGGTGTAGACTGTGGGTCAATCCATGTGCTGAGTGCTCTGATCTGAAAAGACCAATAGTAAAGCTGAAAGTTTGGTACTGCCAAAAACCCCCGAGCAGTTTGGGTTGTTGCAGTGTAGTCAAACGAACCCTAGACCGTCTCCATCCAAATTAAAACTGGGAAATCATGGAGTGAACGTCTTTGTAAATTTGTAAATAATTTGGAGGGGGCAGAGTGGTAAAGGAAAAGGAAATGAGACGGAGCAATGCGTTAATTTTAACTGTATTAATTCTACCTATGAAGAGATGTTCTTTAGATTCCTCCATCTATGAATGTCCAACTTTATTTTGCTTAGCATAGTGTTGAAGTTGTCTCTGTTAATTTTATGAATATAAGTGGGAATAAGAGCTTTTGTTTGTATATATTATTTAGATGCATAAGTGCAGATTTAAACTAATTAATTTTATAGCCTGACAGGCCTGCTGAAAGATCAAATTCCTTGATGACTGGGTGAATAGAGGTGTCAAAGCTATCCAAGAACAAAATTATATCATCCGCCATAAAGAGATATAATATGGTTATGACGACCAATTTTCATTGTGGAAGCTGTAGATCGCTAATTGCTTGTGCCAGGGGTTCCAGAGATAGACAAAATAAAAGCGGCGATCATTGGTGATCATTTGCTATAAAATTATGTCTGAATCCAAATAGTTGCAAAACTGCCCACATATAGTTCCAACTCTATTCCTATCAAAAGCTTTCTCGGCGTAAAGTGTACGGCACAAGGATTTGGGTGCGTCTCTGCTACATCTATAATGTGTAGCAGCCTTCTCATGTTATCAGATGCATAAGCGTTCTTTGATAAGCCTGTTTGGTCAGACTGAATAACTTTTTCAAGGCGAAGAGCAGAACTTTGGCTATATATCTTAAGATCACTTGTAAGTAAAGATAATGTCTAAAAACTAGAGCACTCCAAGGGATCTTTACCTTTTTCAAGAGTACCGGTGATGAGTGCTGGTTTTTTGTTTCGGTCTCTATGAAAGGTCCACCTCTTGATTGCAAAATTAAATGAATCAAGCATGAGTGTGCCCACCAAATCCCAAAATTCTAAATAAAGCTCTGGTGGAAGGCCATCCGAGCAGGCGATTTGCCTTGATGAGACATTTTGAAAAACTCTATTTTATTTCATCCAACTCTAAAAGCAGCTTCCAAATCATCTTGGTCTGTTTGTTCAAGACAGGGAAGATCCAATTTGTCAAGATAATGTTTACAATTTGTGTCGGCATTAAGCAAATTTCTGATTTATATAGATTTTCATAAATGTTAAAAATGAATTATTAATGGAATGCGGATTGGTTGTAATTTGCCATCAGGCTTAATAATTGCTGGATGTGAGCTTTCGTTTCACATTCCTTAAGCATAAGAGCCAGCAGGTGACTAGGCCTCTCAGATTCAAAAAGTGCTACTTTTGACTAATTCTATGCAGGATATATTCCGCCTTTGATACAAGCCAGTGTCTTGTATTCATCTTTCAACGATTTCAGCAGTTTAGACCTGATCATCTGAGAAGCTATGTTTTTGTTAATTTCTAACGATTTCTATTTTGCATTCAAGATTTGTGATCTGGGAAGTTTTTGTTTTAGCTAGAGTGAGGAGAATTAAATATACAAAAACCACGAATAAAGCACTTTGTGGCCTCCCATAAAATTTGTGGAGTGGAGCCTTCTTTTATGTTAAGTTCAAAAAAATAATTTAATTGAACTTTGAGTGAAACTAAGAAAGCCAGAGTGTTAGTTAGTAAAGATGTTGTTTTAAATGCCACTGGGGGCCTTTTGTCCTAATGTTGGGCAGATCAACATTGCTATAACAGTGCCAGAGTGATCAGATAGCAGAATTGGTAAGATAGTAATGGGACGTATATGCCCGGCAATTAAGGGTTTGGGCTAAGAAAAAAATAATCTATCCGGGAAAATGTATGCTTATTAGAGAAAAATGTATAATCCCTAGCAGTGGCATTCTGCATGCGCCAAATATTAACAAGATTTAAGCCTGTGTTAAGTGTGTCCAATAGGGTCGATGAAGGATTGGTTATTGCATTCTGAAATTTATCAAGAGATGGATTATGGACTGCATTGAAATCACCCACCACCTAAAGAACAGTCATTTTGTTCGAATAATGTGTTTGTTCCAATGTAAGAGTCTATCAAAAAGTCTATCAGGCGCAATTTGGGCAGTATACAGATGTGAAGGCCCATTTATGATTAAATATGCTAACACCGGCGGCAAAAGCAAGTCTTCCAATCTCATCCTTACCAGTGGAACATTTACCTCTCAGGGACATTTTCCGGTTAAGAAGAAATGCAAACTCCCTATTTAGGGCCGCATGATGATTACTAACTAATCTGTAATGTTTATTTTGAAACCGTGCCACATCGCATTGTTTTAGGTGCGTTTCTTGGATCAAGGGCAATGTCCACCGCTTTTACGATGAAGATATTCAAGAACCACCGAGTTTTGTTTGATTTAGTTTATAGCCATTCAACATTTAAGTGTTAATACCATTCAATGACTGCGTTGACATTATTATATGGCTAAGGTCTTAAAATGTAAACGTGTTAGTAGTATGAGATCGAGCATATGTGTGCGATCGTCCTCTACCAATTACTGTGCAGATGCCCCAACGCTGGATGTTCTAACAAAGAGTATGAAGATACGTCTGTAACGGGAAGGGGTGGGGAAAAAACTATATGCAAAAACAAACAGAGAGGACACGCATACATAAGCAAAAACCGTAGGTCTGTATAAACACAAACATCGCCTGATACGTGACTGATCCACATCAACGCATGGCTACAGTAGTAGATAAGCCCACACCGGTCATAACAAAAAAATAAAAAATATAAAAAAAAATAAACTCGAACTGGTGAAGCTAGGCTTATACTGGAAGGAACTAGAAGAGCCTAGACCCTATTATTCCAAACATTACAAAATACCCTTAATAAGGATGCTGAGACTGTCTATTGCTACCCTAACTTGTATATGTTAAGTGATGAAAGTTCATATCCTTCATGCCCACCAAATTGTGCCTTCTCTTGAGTGCGGCGGATCCCTGTGGTTCTTCTCTATGATCGGAGTTGAAGACTGCGCGACAGTAGCTCCACCGTCGTGCCCGTACAGGTGTGAAGGTGGACCTCCGTGGAAGAGAGTTGAGGAACTCCTCGGCGGCTTTGGGGGAGTCTAACATCTTCTTTTCACCCTTGTACTGCAGTTTAATCCCTGCAGGGTAGATGAGGAATGGCTCCAGGTTCATGTCTTTAGCTTTTCTTTATGGCAGAACCTGAAGCTCTTTCTCCTTGCTGTCGTCGCTGGACTGTAATCTGGGAAGAACAGGAGCGTGCTTTGCTGTTGGTGCCGAAGTAGCTCTGTTGGAGGCGTACCTCACAGGATAAACTTGACGCACCCCGTTAAGGATAGCCGATCTGTCTTGCCAACACAGTAATCTGACGATGAGGGTGCGTGGTTTGTTGGAGTTAGCCGCTCCTCCATACACACGAATGCACCCCGCTTAAATGCCAATGTCTCGGCCCACCAATGAAGGAATCCACTTGGGGAGGTTATCTTTGAGGCACCCTCCACTGATTCTGGTAAGCCAACCAGCCTTATGTTATTACTTTCGCCCCCGGTCCTTCAGATCTGTCAACTTTGTGGTGAGGCTGTAGGTAGCTGTGCTCTTAACTCAACGGCCGAGCGCCTATCCTCTCGTCGCAGCTGCCTGAACAGAGTCCATGCGGTCTTGGTTTTTTTTAGTAGATTTGGCTTCACGCTCAAGTTCACTGCTGATCTCCTTCACAGCTTCATTGGTCTTTTGGATTTCGGTTCCTAAGTCAGGCAGCGCTGGGACCAGGATAGAGTCCAGAGATTTTCCTGACAGCGGAGGCTCTGCTGCCACTTCTAGACCATGTTGTTGTTCTTTGAGGGATAGCTTTATCCCATTAGCTATAGCTTCATCAAGTTCTTCCTTGGAATTGGCCGAATCTCTGAATTTCTTCTTTATAGGCGATCCCTTTTCCGTGCATCTTTGTTTGGGGAAGGATTCATAATGAATGATATGTCGAAGTATTCGAGGTATATGATGGGATTATTTGAAAGAATAAGACTGAGAGCCAGAGCCAAAAACTATGCTCGCATCGCTATCGACGGGTCACGTGATCTCGCGATTCCCATTCTTTGAAGCTTTGAATGGTCCAATTCGGTCACCTACGGTAGGGACAGACATAAACACATGCCCACAGGCCATGACGTTAGAGAGATAGAAAACGCAATACCAGTACATTAAGAAAATAATAACAATTAAACTATGACTTTGAAGAGGTTTGTAGCCATTTCACAGAACCCAAAAGCAAGATATCTCACCAATCATATGCCATGGTGACTTTGGCTTGATGGGCTTCACTCTGGTGCCTCCGTTTTTACTCGCTCAAACCTCTGGCATGACATACAGGTTTTCACCTTGACAACACAAGGAAATTAAACACAACAGATTTAATAATATGCTAGAGTATAGGCGATTTTCTTTGTGTGTCACAGTAGTTTGAATGAACAATTACTTATTTAAGGCAATGACTATAAATTATTCTTTAAATCTCATGTGCCTAAACGTATCACAGGAAATATTAGAGCTCATCTGGATCAAACACAACTTCAACAAATTGGTCACTTGCCCATTCCTGAACATCTTTGGTAATTGCCTTCCAGTAGAAGCGTTGGCTGATCTTGTCCAGCATCCTCTTGATTCCAAAGTGGCCAGCATGGACTTCTGTCAGCACCTCAACCTTCTCTTTCTCAGTGAGGATCACCCTCCTCTCAACCTTCTCTTTCTCAGTGAGGATCACCCTCATCATTGAATTGGGAGAGAACATACACCACTGCATGAGCTGTAGATTGCTTATAACTCAATTCAGTTTCCTTTGCAGGGCCTACTAATTTGTTAAAATGGAAGATGAATGAAGATGGACTGCATAAAATGGTATTTATTTAATTACAAAATACCTTTGAGAGTGATTTTTTTTGCATCCCTCCAGATCTTCCATTTCTCCGTGACAGAGCGACCTGCTTCATACATCTGAGACGACAGATACAAGAACCGACCGACGGACCGACGGACCGACGGACCGACGGACCGACGGACCGACGGACCGACGGACCGACGGACCGACGGACCGACGGACCGACGGACCGACGGACCGACCGACCGACGGACCGACCGACCGACCGACCGACCGACCGACCGACCGACCGACCGACCGACCGACCGACCGATGCCCGGCAACGTTCGACCGACCGATGCCTGGCAACGTTCGACACAATCGTCTGTTGCCAGGCAGGTTTGGAATGGAATACGTATGGATTACGTAGGCGGTACAAATTTGGCACCCGGTACAAATTTGGTGTGACAGCTCCATCGCATGAAGGACGTCAACGCGAGGATCACCCGGTTGTACCTCGCGTTGCAACTCTTTAATTTTCGGGTCGTGCACAGGCCTGGGGCGCAGGCGGCCGTGGCGGACTTCCTCTCCTGCTCTGGGGGGGGGGGGGGGTGTGTGGGGGAGTGCGACGTGCTGGCGGCCCGATGTGACCCTGGCCTGTGTCGGGCGGTGGGGGTGTGTGGGGGGACGTGCGACGTCTGGCCTGCAGGGGGAGTATGGGCAGGTTGGGAACGCACCAGATTGGCTGGGGGGATTGGACCTGAGTGCGAGCAGGTGTCAGCACTCAGGCCAATCAGGGAGTGTTTGTACTTATGTGCCTGTAGTAAAAAAGGAATCCAGCAAGGATCGGGAGTGGAGAGACAGGGGCGATCGCCGCCAGAGATCGCCTGGAACGCACCCTGTGACCGCATTGAGCGGAGTTATGATTTACATTTAACGACTTGTGTTTTGTTGGACTTTTGAGCTATCAAAATAAAAGGACTTTCTATTGGAAGAGCAAACCTGGTGTCCAAGCGCTCTGTGAACCCGTTACAGAGATATATCAATATATAGAGACAACTCAATGCGTCCCAACAAACGGATAAAGACACTGGATTGAGCCGGAAATGAGAACAAGAGAGACAAAGAGAAACAAAAAGCATAAAAAGTGGGGGCCACATGTTGTTCCTGAGCCCACCGGCTGGCTGTGAGTGTTTCTGATCACATGTCAGAGCCAACATGCCAGAGTCCAGTCCTGATTGGTTCAATCTCACGGCACCTGGCGTCCGAGCCTGTCCACGTGGTAACCAGTGACGGCCATGGGGGGCGCCGTCGTCTGAGACCCTCCTCCTCTGAGCAGACCACTGGATCCAGATGACCTCAGAAGGCCTGAAGGGGGTTAGGGGCGGAGCCTGTCTGACCCAGGTGGTCTGGGGGGGGTGTGGCAGAGCCTGTCTGACCTCAGGAGCCTGGAGGTGTGAGGCGCGGAGAGTATTTGAACGTTTGCTTGAGACAAATGTGTGACTATGAGGTGGGTTGTGTGTGCGTGCATCTGAGTGTGTATCTGAGTGTGTGTCTGAGTGTGTATCTGTGTCCATCTGAAACTGACAGGTGAGTCAGCTTCAAACAGCAGAGAGAGAGAGAGAGAGAGAGAGAGAGAGAGAGAGAGAGAGAGAGAGAGAGAGAGAGAGAGAGAGAGAGAGAGAGGTGTAGAAGTGGTGCTCCACAAAGATAATTGGCATCAGGGCTGTTACCTAACAGACTGCACACATTCCTCAATCAAGACACACACACACACACACACACACACACACACACACACACACACACACACACACACACACAACACACACACACACACACACACACACACACACACACACACACACACACACACACACACACACACACACACACACACACAGACGTACACACATGCACAGACACATGCACACACCACATGTGCACACCACATGCACACACACAACATGTGTGAAAAGCAACTGACTCAATAACTTGATGAACAACCCCTCATCCCCAAAGGAAAGCCTGAAGGTTGCATAGATAAGTCATAATTCACGAACAAACACACTCACCCTCTTACCCTCACTCACCCTCCAAGGCCGCGGCGGCGGTGGCACGGACAGTTCCGCCATTGAAAGGCCGCTTGTGTCCGCAGATCTGTAGCCTTTGAAGAGCAGATCAGTGACATCACTCACACAAACACACACACACACACACACACACACACACACACACACACACACACACACACACACACACACACACACACACACACACACACACACACACACAGACTCACTGCACACACGCACACACACACACACAGATTCGCTACACAGGCACACACACTCACACACATACAATCATTGCACACACACACACAAACACACACACAATTATTGCACACACACACACACACACTCACACACAAACACTCACACATACATACACACACTCTCACACACACTCACTACACACACGCACACACAAACACGCAAACACACACAAATACACATACACTTAAAACAGACACATACACAAACACATACACTTGCACACACGCACACATGCACACACTCACACAGACACACACAGACACAAGTACACACGCACACTCACACAGCAAACACACACAAAAACACACACACACACACACACACACACACACACACACACACACACACACACACACACACACACACACGTGAACGAACACACAGTTGACCAGTGTGTTCCCCATTAATGATCTTTTTCTGACCCAGGACCCTCTCAGAGAGGAGAACATCCAGGACCAGCTCAGAAAGGGAGGACATCCAGGATGCTACAAACAAACTAAAGTCCTTCAGGACCTTTAACTCTGCTACTGCCATGTTTTGCTCTGTGTGTGTTTGTTTTTGTGTGTATGTGTGTTTGTGTGGGTGTGTGTGTGTGTGTGTGTGACTGCGGCTGTGTGTACATGCTTTCATGCATGTGTGCCTGTGTGTGAGTTTTTGTGTGCTTGCCTTTGTGTGTGTGCGTAGCTGTGTGTGGCTGTGTGTTTGTGTGTGTGTGCCTGTTGTGTGGTGTGTGTGTGTGTGTGTGTGTGTGTGTGTGTGTGTGTGTGTGTGTGTGTGTGTGTGTGTGTGTGTGTGTGTGTGTGTGTGTGTGTGTGTGTGTGTGTGTGTGTGTGTGTGTGTGCGTCCTGTGTGTATACAGGCCTTTCATGTGTGTACTGTCGGTACAGGGAGCCATTGTGCTCCACGTCCACAGACCGCAGGGTCCGGAACGGCACTCAGCCCCCCCGAGCCCCCAAGCCCCCCCCAGCCCCTCAGCACTGAGCCCCATCAGCACCACCGAGCCCCTCAGCACAACCGAGCCCCTTAGCCCCGAGCCCCTCAGCACCGAGCCCCTCAGTACCGAGCCCCTCAGCACCACGAGCCCCTCAGCACTGAGCCCCATCAGCACCACCGAGCCCCTCAGCACAACCAAGCCCCTTAGCCCCGAGCCCCTCAGCACCGAGCCCCATCAGCACCACCGAGCCCCTCAGCACCGAGCCCCATCAGCACCACCGAGCCCCTCAGCACCGAGCCCCATCAGCACCACCGAGCCCCTCAGCACAACGGAGCCCCTTAGCCCCGAGCCCCTCAGCCCCAAGCCCCCCAGCCTCCCCCCAGACCCTCAACACCGAGCCCATCAGCACCGAGCCCCTCAGGGCTTTCATTTGTTCATCCTCGATTCCTCGGATGCATGGATGAATGTGTTCTGCTGGTGGGGTCGTTTGTGGGGCAGAGGGGGTGTGAAATGAATTTGGGATATGTTTGGTATGACAACGAGTTGGAACGTTCGTTTTGGAGAACAAAAAACGCATATAGACGCTTTGTTCAGTTGGCTGTTTATAGCCGATTCTATCAAAACACTATAAACTTGGAACGATAGGGACATGTGTTGTGGTAAAAACGTTATCGCTATTTTAAACCACTTAAAAGGCTAGAAGTAGCCCGACACTTCTTTGGTAGTATAATAAGGGTCTTATCATAAAAAACGAGGCAACCAGGTTTATAGTCTTTTGGTAGAATCGGCTAAAAACAGCCAGCTTAAGAATGCGTCTATACGCGCTTTTTTTTCTCCCAAACAAACATTCCAACTCGTAACCATACTAAACATATCCCAGATCCATTTTACACCGGATTTGTCCTTTAATGACAGTGGGAGGGACGATGTTTCTATTCATGTTGTCACCATGGAGGGGGTCCGGGCAACAGCTGGTGCTCAGCCAACAGCTGGGGCTGGAAGTGATGAAACATTTTCTGAAGGCTGATCCACTAAACCCTTAGAGAGGCCCTTCAGCAATCATCACTATTTACTGAGGGAGTCATACTTATAATGTAATTAACACACACACTGTGTGGGAGAGAGGTAGAGGTAGAGGTAGAGAGAGAGGTAGAGAGAGGTAGAGAGAGAGAGAGAGAGAGAGAGAGAGAGAGAGAGAGAGAGAGAGAGAGAGAGAGAGAGAGAGAGGAGAGAGAGAGAGAGGAGAGAGAGAGAGAGAGAGAGAGAGAGAGAGAGAGAGAGAGAGAGAGAGAGAGTCCTGCTGAGCCAGGCCTCTCATTATGTGGTGTAATCTGAGCTTTGGGTTCTGTGTGGTCACGGGACGTCCTGAATGGACAGAGCTGTCCTCCCCCCCTCCCCCCCCCCCCCCCCCCCGCCTCTCTCCTGCTCCACTCTGCTTGCTCTGCAACTCTCCCTGTTGTCAGACAGCTCACGGAAGGGGAGGGGAGGGAGGGGGGGGAGGGGGGAGGGAGGGGGAGGGGGGAGGGAGGGGGGAGGAGGGAGGGGGGGACTAGATCTGAATGAGTGGTTGATGGTTAGAATGAGGCGTTTGATTAGTATGTTTGCGGTCTTGATGGGTGAGGGGGAGACTTCGCGTGTGTGTGTGTGTGTGTGTGCATGTGCGTGCATGTGTGTGTGCCGTGTGTGTGTATTTGAATCTGTGTATAGCGTATGTACGGTATACATATTTGAAAATTGTTTTATAAGGTCAATAAATGAAGTAGGGTATATTTTGTGATATTACATACTTTACAAGTCATCAATTGGATTACATATTTAGATATGTATAGATATATATGTATTTATACACATATATGGATATCTATGTTGTGGCGGCCCAGCTGCTGAGCAGTGCCCCACATGGCCACGTGGGGGCCACAAAGGCAGGCAAAGGCAGCCAAGGGGGGTGGTGCTGGATGGGAGGTACTTCCCTAAAAGCTGTGTCATAGAGCCTCCGCCCCACTCAGGTGTCTCAGCTTACCATTCACAGGTGTGCTGAGTTAGCCCTGCAATCAGGGGGCCGTTTTAACTCCCCCAGAACAGGCTGAAGACAGACTGGCTGGAGGAGCGTGTGGAGACCAGAGACACGTTAGGCCAGTCTCCTGGTAAGAGGCCTGTTGCCAAACCTCTCGATCAATCCAAACCACATTAATGAAGTTACATTCAATTGGACCGAAGAGCTGTTTGGTCGGTGTGTGAATTGTCTCGTGCTGAAACCCGGGCGAAGGCCTGCAGCTGAAGCGGAACCCCAAAAGACTCCAAGAGGGAACCCAAGCCAAGCTAGGGCGAAGAGGTCAGTGGCAGAGACCAGACCACAAACCTTGGCCTATCTCTCTCTCTGTCTCTCCGACCCCACCCCAGGAAGAGACAGAAAGGGCACCCTGATGACAGCCGCCAACCTGGTGAAGATTTCAGTTGCCTTTTGCCCCCTCCCTTTTCCCCCTGCACCTTTTTAATGAATAAATGACATAAATGACATAAGTTGATTTCACCGCAAACCCCGCTTCTGCCTGTTTCTATTCCAGTTGGTGATCCCACTGCTGTACCTCAGAGACCAGGGGCCTCATGTACTAACACTTGCGTGGATTTCATACTGAAACTTGGCGTACGCCAAAACCCAGAAACTGTCTTACGCACAAATAAATTCAGATGTATCAAAGTGTGCGAACGCATGGATTCAAGCACGTTTCTTTCGTACATCTCAATCAACGTGGAATTGAGCGCACATGCCGAGGTGCCAAACTCCTCCCTGTCCACGCCCTCATTTACATATGCAATTTTATTTAAATAGGCCTCTGGGACCTGAGATTCACCTCTTAATCCGATCACCTGGCACCATGAGCAAAAAAAGAAACTTCACGGAGTCCGAGCTCGAGATTTTGGTCCACGAGGTCGAAATGCGCAAGCATATACTATTTGGAACCCTGTCAACAGGGATAAATATTAAAAAAAAGAGAAGTGAGTGGGAGCGTGTTTGCGAGGCCGTCAATGCAGTGGGGTCTCAGCAGCGCACACACACTGAAATTAAAAAAAAGTGGTCCGACCTCAAGATGGAGGTGAAGCGGAGGGTTTCTGCCCACCGCCGAAGCGTGACCGCAACAGGTGGGGGGACGGGAGTGGGGGAACTCTCCCCCTTCGATTTGAGAGTGGCCGCTTTGGTCGGGGACACCGCTCTCACCGGAGTGGTGTGAGCCCATGAAGGGGACACCGATCATCCCCAAGGTAAATATGCTGAAGTCATAAATGCTGTAATTATACTGGTCATACAATTGGCTGCTTACAATACACATAAGTGGTGCGTAAAGATGCCAGGATATTAAAGACTTTGACTCGTGTTCATCAACTTAAATTTTTTATTTTTGAAAAGACAAGCAAGGAGAGGGCACGGATTGCTCCGTCGGCCCCGGCGTCTCCTCCGTCGACGACCCCGGCGTCTCCTCCGTCGACCCCGGCGTCTCCAGAGTCACCGCTGACTCCGGTTTCTCCACCGGCTCCGCTGCACGCGGCGTCTCCAATTCATCTGCCGACCACCCGACCGGCCGTGTCCTCTCCCGAGCTGTGCTGGAGTCACAGGCAGAAATAGTCAGAGACATCGGTGGCATTAATGATCGCCTGTGGCATTAATGATCGCCTTGATCGGCTTATTAATGTACTCAGTGACATAAGCGAGTCAATAAATACACTTGTGTCAAAGTAAATTCTGTCCTTGCCTCTTTACATGCTTGAAATCACATTCTGCCGGGCCCGTATTGGCTCCTCGGGGTGGGTTGCAGTTGACGGGTCCGGCATCCGGTTCCTCCAGTGGGGGGTTGTGCTGCTCTGGCAGTGGTATGCCATGGCGGTGTGCCACATTGTGGAGGACGCCACAGGCCATCACAATGTGGCACACCTTCTCAGGTCTGTACAGAAGGATTCCCCCCGACCTGTCCAGGCATCGCCACCGTCCCTTCAGCAGGCCGATTGCCCTCTCCACAATAATTCTCGTCCGAGAATGGAGGTCATTATACCTCATCTCCTCTCTTGGTCGGTGTTGGGGTTTGTAAGAGGGGTCATCAGCCACGTTCTTAGGGGGTAGCCACGGTCCCCTGGGGTCAGATGAAGGCAGAATACAATACACAACGTAAAAACCACACAATGAATGAATGCAGAAGTGCAACGCGGGCGACATTTCTAACTTTACGCCCGCTTTTACTGACGTGAATACTGAACACGTCAGAGAAACATGATATTTGGATGTGCACAAGCCCCAGATGTGCATTACGCTGGTTTATACATACGGGACAATTACACGAATAAAGCATTTACTCACCCAGAAGCCACCCATCGCGCACAGTGCCAGCCTCCAGCCTGATCCCAACCATGCTGTTGGTCAGAATGAATGAATCGTGCGTTGAACCAGGCCACCTTGCCACGAGGTTAAGAAGCTGCATTTGCGCATCACATATGACTTGGACATTGATCGAATGAAAGTGTTTCCTGTTGACGTAAACAAATTCATCCTGTGATGGCGCTTTTTATGGCACATATGTGTGCAGTGCATACAGCTCCGATTACATTAGGGGAAACCGGCTGTTGCTGCAAATTGCGCTTTAATGTTGGCCTGGTTCAACAGCAATTGTATTGGGAATTTGATGTACCTGGATGACATTCGGATGATTCCGTCCCACACAGCTGGCATGGCTCGGCTCAGGGTGGACTGGCACACTCCTGACCGATCGGCCAGCTCCCGCTGGAAGGCCCCTGTTGCCAGGAACCCCAGCGTGGTCAGCACCTGTGTGGGCACGGACAACCCCTTGCTCCTGGCTGTGTGGCGCTCTAGGGCCGGCCGCAGCTCTGCGCGCAGCTCCAGTAATACTGGCCTGGGGAAACGAAATCGGCTCATAAGCCAATCATCATCATTAGCGAGTAAGTCCTCGCGCTCCCTAAATATGCGTTCCCTTCGGATTTGACCATTTGCGATGTCCTCTAACAATGCTAACGCTGCCATTGTTAAAACAATTTTCTTCATCCATTGCGCATATGCTTTTATAGCCACCCCATATAATTGCAAGGTTGTGTTAATTGTTCATTAGTTGTGTCTCTGATGTGCAAATCACTGATGAGTCATTGTTTTTCACATTTTTTCCCAGTTTCCCAGCGTCACCTCTAAGTGTCGCCAAAGGAACAATAGCTGTAGAAACGTGCGTACGACAGCTCTGGAGCTGGCGTGGGGACCGCACATTTTTACGGTCATTTCACGTTTTGTACATCTGAACGTGAGCGTGGAAAAGGACGTACGCCACGTTTTTGTGCGTACGCAACTTTAGTACATGAGGCCCCAGGTGCTCACAATATATACATGTATAATTTTTTATATACATAGAGAGGATAAGCGTGTATATATATATTGGATAAATGTGAGTTATATATAGTCTGTATACAGTATGTGTGTATATATTAGTGGTGGGCCGTTATCGGCATTAACGGCTGCGTTATTGCGAGACTCTTCATCGGCGCTAAAAAAAATATCGCCGTTAATTTATTCTCAAAGTTGGGTGAAAACCTGGCAAATTGCACTGTAGGGGGTGAGAACGAGTCAGACTTGGAACCTGTAAATGCCTACTGTGAAATTACCACATCAAACATGACGTGCTGACATGGATGCAGCTATGAAGCCGCCATGTTTGCTAAAGGGAAAGTTTATTTTTAAGAAGCTTCCCAATGGAAACCTCGACAAAACTAAGGTTGTTTGCACCTTGTGCAATGCGGAATTGGTTTACTGTAGGAGTTCTTCCAGTCTCAAGTACCACCTAAACGCAAAGCATCCCTTGGCTAATGTGGAACATGCCGGGCCAAGCACTGCTATAGCGCAGGGGAAGAGTCGTGTTCGTCAAACTACTGTTTGAGTGCAATCGAGGCAAGCCTGTCAGCACAGCTCTATCAGATAATCTAACCTCCTCGCTCAGTGGATTGCCCCCTGCTGCTGGCCCATCAGTATGGTTGAAGATGATGGGCTCGAGGTTATTCTCCAGGCGGCCACAGGTGACCCATCTTGCGTACTATCATGAGAAGAATACATGACCAGCACGCCGCAGAGAAAGCCGCAAAAGATGAGAGGATGGTAGAGTCGACGTGTGTAGCACTGACTGGGGACCATTGGACATCTGTCAATAACGATAACTACCTCGGCGTTACTGTACACCTCATCGATGCCAGCTGAGAACACATCTCCTTCGCTCTAGGTAGGCTACGTTATACAATTTTAACAGTGCTGGGCAAGCTAAGCTATCAGTTACTCTACCATGAATAAAGCTTCACTACACAAAAGCTACCCCCCAGTCAAATGTAGGCGAACAAGCTAAGTTACACAGCAAAAGTAGTTCATTCATTTCAACATACATGTTTAAGTTGAACCAAATTTCAAGGAAATGTGTGTTCAAATTTGGATTGAATCTGTGATTAAATCTCAAAATTCCAAAGATAGGCCTCCAAGTTCAAGTATGTTGCAGGGATATTCTAAAGGGGTAGTTCGGAATTTTGAACATAGGGACTGATTCCCAATTTAGCCTTGGTGTTCTTTACTATTGGAGACAGACACATTTCATTCAGTCCTTCTAGTTGCAGGTTTCGCTCATGCTAGGCTAGCGCAAGTCAATGGCCATTTGTGTGTGTGTGTATGTGTGTACGTGCATGCATGCGTCTGTTTTTTGTGTGTGTGTGTGTGTGTGTGTGTGTGTGTGTGTGTGTGTGTGTGTGTGTGTGTGTGTGTGTGTGTTGTGGTGTGTGTGTGTGTGTGTGTGTGTTATGGTGTGCGAGAGCCAGCCATTGGCAGCTCACACTGTGAGTCAGCTCAGGATCATATATACAGAGAGAGAGAGAGATGGTAGGAGGGGGAGCTATAGGGAGCTGAGGCAGGGGTGGTGGAGGTGGTGAAGTATGCGCAGCCTGTATGATTTCGGGTGAGGCTCACTGCTAGAATGATGTGACGGAGCAGCCAGCGACTGCCCTGGCATAAAGACACTATCTCAAGCTCTCTCACCCTCTCCTCTCTCTTCCTCACCCCTCTGCTGCTCTCTCTGCTATTCTGCCCGTCTCTCCCTCCCTGTCTCTCCTCTATCATCTCTCCTCTCTCCTCCCTCGCTCCTCCCTCTCTCTTTATGCCCCAGCCATGGCAACAGGAGGTTTCTCTCACCGTATATCCTCCCATTCACTCAATCTGCATTCACCTCTGCTTCACAAAGACCTCCATCCCATAATATACATAAACACACACACACACACACACACACAGAGACACCCACACACACACACACACACACACCAGACAGACATGACTGAATTGAATTTCCAGTGAGAGAAGAGAATTGCATTCATATGCACACAGACATTATCAGTAAGACTAGTAGTTAACACGTAGGACCAGTTAACACGTAGGACTAGCTAACGTGTATGACCAGTTAACACATAGGACTATTTAACTCGTAGGAATAGAGGGAGAGAGGGAGGGAGGGAGGGAGAATGAGATGGAGGAAAAAAGATTGGAATATAAATAGAGATAGTGGGCTACTCTGTGTGTGTGTGTGTGTGTGTGTGTGTGTGTGTGTGTGTGTGTGTGTGTGTGTGTGTGTGTTGTGTGGTGTGTGTGTGTGTGTGTTGTGTGTGTGTGTGTGTGTGTGTGTGTGTGTGTGTGTGTGTGTGCATGTCTTTCAGTGTCCGTGTCTGTTGGTGTGTGCCTACGTGAATGTGTGTGTATACGTTAGTTTGTACCTGAATGTTTGTGTGCGTGTGTCCCTGCGTTTTTCCCTTTGTGTGGGTGTGTGTGTGTGTGCACATGTGTGTGTGTCCCTGAGTGTGTGTTGGATTGATTTGTGTCTCACTATCTTGGTCTGAACAGGCCTTGGCTCCTCTCACTAATCACATGCTAGGGAATGGGACCCTAAACTAAATGTGGAAGAGAGAGAGAGAGAGAGAGAGAGAGAGAGAGAGAGAGAGAGAGAGAGAGAGAGAGAGAGAGAGAGAGAGAGAGAGAGAGAGAGAGAGAGAGAGAGAGAGAGAGAGAGAGAGAGAGAGAGAGAGAGAGAGCAATATAAAGTATGTTGCCAACTTTTCAAAGCTGCACTGTGTTTTTTAAAATACATATTGTAATTTAAAACATTTAGTAACTCCTTCTCACTGAATACAGAACCAGTTTGATGCACACACACACATCTGATGAAATACAAACGCACACACCTATGATGCAATTTAAAGATAAACACACACACAAGTCGCTGCGCTGAGATGTGCACAGCTGTCTACTTGAATGAATGCATGGACACAAACAAACACACACACAAACATACACACACAAACACCCACGGATGGACTTGCACATACAGCCAGATACACCCAGACACGCACGCCACACGCATACACACAGACACGCACACGCACACACCCACCCACTCACACACACGGGTGACCTGAGCAGCAGAGCTCTGATAGAGGACAGATCGATCAAAGAGACGATAGAGAGCAGAGTAGGCAGATTGGATGATAGTGAGTTTGTTTATAACGGTGAACCAATCAGGGAACAGCAGAGCTCGAAACCGGTGGTCCTCGCCCTCACTCTCCTCACCGTCACCCTCACCCTCCCCCCTCCACCTCACTCTCCGAACCCTCACCCTACTCACCCTCGCCCTGTACGTGTGGGTGTGCCTGCGTGTGTGCGTGTGTGCCGTCATATGAAGTTGGACAGAGTGGAGCAAGATCCACCAGGGCTCTAAGGAGACAGACCTGGGTCAGTTCAACACATTGAATGCATCTATTATGGGAGGAACTCCTCACTGCTGCTGGATTCATGAAACCCTTCATATTGAAAGGCAATGAATGAGTTTAGTCAAGTGAGAGAGACAGAGAGGGAGAGAGAGATTTGATTGGATGTTTTGATTAATGTTTGAGCGTCAGTCTGTGCAATCAGTGGCTGGGCTGTGTGTGTGTGTGTGTGTGTGTGTGTGTGTGTGGTGTGTGTGTGCGTGTGTATGTGTTCACGATGATGCATGTACATATATCTGAGAATCTGCACACTGTTGACTCTCCTTCCTATAAAGCAAAGCCTTTCCCGATCTGCACGGAGACAGCTCTCCACCTTTGTGCTCCCAGAGAAAAATGTCTTCCTCCTCGTGATTTAAAGTTGCAGCTGCAATACAAATCAACCTCTTCAAGGACAGACGCCTCGCCGAAACTACCGGAAGATTACTCTGTTGCTATGGCATTCTCTCTCTCTCTCTCTCTCTCTCTCTCTCTCTCTCTCTCTCTCTCTCTCTCTCTCTCTCTCTCTCTCTCTCTCTCTCTCTCTCTCTCTCTCTCTCTCTCTCTCCTCTCTCCTCTCTCTCTACCGCTCTCTCTCTCTCTCTCTCTCTCTCTCTCTCTCTCTCTCTCTCTCTCTCTCTCTCTCTCTCTCTCTCTTCTCTCTCCTCTCCTCTCTCTCTCTCTCTCTCTCTCGCTCTCTCTCTCTCTCTCTCTCTCTCTCTCTCTCCCATTCCCTCCCCTTCTAACACTCTCTCTCTTTCTCTCGCTCTCGCTCTCGCTCTCTCCCTCTCCCATCTCTCACCCACTAACTGGGGGTGATGTATAGCAGGTGTCAGTGGTCTCCTCTGTGCGACCAGCCTCACACCGTTCTGCAGATTGTGACGCTCCGATTGGCTCCCAGCGACTCGTGAATCAGCAAGCATCTTAACAAACATGTTTCTGAAACATACAAACACACACACACATGCACACGCATACACACGCACACACACACACACACACGCACACTCACACACACACATGCACAATCACATGCACACACACACACAGATACGCACATGGGGACACACCGTTTAGGAAAATATAAAATTGTAATCTTTATGAAAAACGAGGAATACAAACCTTTAGGTGTGTGTGTTTGTGTGTGTCTGTGTGCATGGCCGGCCCAAGCCTTTTGGGGGCCCTAAGCAGAATTAGTTTCAAGCCTTTTTGGGACCCCCTCCCACCACCACAGAGTCATCTGTGCTTAATGATTATTGACAAAAACTGCGGGAGGGGAGTCTTTATGCAAAGATGCATAAAGAACACCCTCCTCCAATTGGTGCAAAAGTGGGTGTAAGGAGTGGGGTGGGTCTTGGGGTCCTCCCCCAGAACATTCTAAATTTGGTATATGTGATTTCCTAATATTCTGGTGCATCTTCGGGATGGCCAGCTGGAGATGGGCAATACCTTCTTTCGTTTAGATTCATAGCCTATAACCTGACTTGCAGGGCCTGCACAAGCGAACAGATATAGCACCATATAATTAACCATGAGCCTACTTTAAAGGCCTAGCCTATATTTCCGTCCATACTTGATAAGACACATTAAGGATTCCACACAGATATTGTGACATGAGCAGAATTTTGAATTTCATTCAAAAAAATAAAAGAAAACTCAACAGACGATTGGGGGCCCCCTGGTGGCCTCTGGTACAGATAAGAAGCAGCTGAGCTGTGGGATGTTTGGGCATGTATCTGCTGCTGTTTGTGTCTGCATGCATGTCTAGGTGTGTGTGTGTTTTTAGGTGTCTAGGTGTGAAGGTGTTTGGTTGTATGTGTGTGTATGTAAAGTGTATGTTCATGGGTGTTTTAGTGTGTGTGTGTGTGTGTGTGTGTGTGTGTGTGTGTGTGTGTGTGTGTGTGTGTGTGTGTGTGTGTGTGTGTGTGTGTGTGTTAGTGTGTGTGTGTGTGTGTGTATATATGTATTCTCAGATGTCCGACATGGGAGTTGAACCTGCTCTTCATCTCCAGAGGAACCGGCCCTCCATTAATTCCCTGAGCAGACCCCCGGGTGTCAGGTGGGGGTTTCAGGTGGAGTATGAGGTGGGGGTGGGGGTGTGGTGAGCCCCAGGGCAGGGAGGGCCGGTGTGTCAGAGCCTGTTGGTGAGGATGGTGTAGAGGAGCTAACGAGTAGCTAACAGGGAGCCTATCAGTGAGGATCCTGTAGAGGAGCTAACAGGACAGCTAACAGGGAGCCTGTCGGTGAGGATGGTGTAGAGGAGCTTACAGGGAGCTAACAGATGAGCTTGAGGGAGCCTGTCGGTTAGGATGGTGTAGAGGAGCTTACAGGGAGCTAACAGAGGAGCTAACAGGGAGCCTGTTGGTGAGGATGGCGTAGAGGAGCTAACACCGGCGCTAACAGGGAGCCTGTTGGTGAGGATGGTGTAGAGGAACTATCAGGGAGCTAACAGAGGAGCTAACAGGGAGCCTGTTGGTGAGGATGGGGTAGAGGAGCTAACAGGAGCTAACCGAAAACCTGTTGGTGAGGATTGGGTAGAGGAGTTAACAGAGGAGCTAACAGAGAGCCTGTTGGTGAGGATGAGGTAGAGGAGCTAACAGAGGAGCTAACAGGGAGCATGTGTTCCTAGCAGGGTGGAGCCCCTCGCTGTGTAAATAACCTGAAGCCTCTGTCGGCTCCCTGGGAACAAAACGGCTCCCCTCTCAGACCTCAAGGCCATGAGAACATACTGCATACTCTCTCTCTCTCTCTCTCTCTCTCTCTCTCTCTCTCTCTCTCTCTCTCTCTCTCTCTCTCTCTCTCTCTCTCTCTTCTCTCTTCTCTTCTCTCTCTCGCCCTCGTCTACATCTGCACTCTCTCTCTCTCTCTCTCTCTCTCTCTCTCTCTCTCTCTCTCTCTAACTTGCTGTGTGTGCAGAACTTTGTTTCACCGGCCAGAGAGAACGCCTAGAGTTCAAAGTTCAAATTGCGCACACACACACACACCCACACACACACACACACACACACACACACACACACACACACACACACACACACACACACACACACACACACACACACACACACACACACACACACTGTAATAAACACTAACACGATCCCCCACCCTGACAAACAAACACACACACACATCCATTAAATACACAAATCCATTAAATCACACACACACATTCATTAAGCACACACACACATCCATTAAACACCTACACACACATAGCACTTTTAATTTGCTCACTGTGACACACAGCATCGTGACGTGAGGAACTATGACAAACACACACATACACACATACGCACATACATACACACACACACACACACTCCCCCACACACACACACACACACACACAGATGCACACACAGGCACACATACATACAAACACACACACATACCACACACACACACACACACACACACACATACACACACACAGACACACACACACACACACACACAGACGCACATACATACACACACACAGACACACACACACACACAGGCACACATACACACACATACACACACATGCACACACACGCACACACATACACACGTACACACTGCACCATGAACACAATGCCTTAGGGAGGAAGCCTGTATTTACTGTATTTATTTTTAAGTCCCAACCAAAATAAAACACACATTGAAAATGCTAAATGCAATTAGAAGAAACGCACTAGTGTGTAAATAACCCAGCGTCATTCAGTCAGGCAGATTATTCATGTGATCATATCCTATCAGCATGGGGACGGCAGTGCGGTGGTGGGATCAGAGCCACATCCTCTCCTCACGTCTCTTTTGTTGATCTACCTGCACCTCTCCACCATAGCGAGCGCCACCGACCGCCGTCACGTGACATCAGGCGTTGCCCTTGGTAACATGCAGACTTGCTGCTTCCTGATATGTCACTGATTGTAATCAACAGAGCACTCGTATAATCGGACTCAGGTACAGCAGCTTGAGCCCTTAACTAGCCCTTAAGTAGCTTGAGCCCTGATGCATTTAACAACCTCCCCGATCCTACCGGCCAGATACCTTGACTCCTGCTAGCTATAGCCTAGCATGAGTGTTTCATTCAACGGTTGTACAACAGCACAGTTTGTCAGTCCGTAACAGAGAGACAAAAACAGGAATTACCTAATGAATCAAATAGTGAGCCAACAAAATGGCTTCTCTGAATGGGATACGATGTGCTTTCCTAGCCCTGAAGCTAGGCTACTAGCTACAAGGGTTATAAACTACTAGAAGAGTAGTTATCCAGTAGCCTTGCCCTGACTAGCTACGAGAGTTATCAAGGGATAACTTCTAGAAGGCCTAGTCCTGGAAGCTACGCTACTAGTAGTTATTCATTCGGCTTTCTGGGCCAGGCCTAGTGCTAGTTATCCATTCAGCTCCATTCAGCATCCATTCATAGTTATCTGTTTACAGCGGCCGCATGGACCGGGGGACTCTGGGTGAAATGTGATGCGCAGCAGGCTTCTATCAGCTAGCCTCTCTCTCTATCTGCTAGTGTCAACAAACTCCCTATCAGCAGAGATTCACCCTCCAATCACCCTCACAGCACAATCCTATCAGCACAGAGATTCACCCTCAGACACGTTCCTATCAGCAGAGATTCACCCTCCATTCACCCCCTCACAGTCATTGACGCTGAAGTTTAGGAGGCTGTGAGAAACACCCCACCCTGGTGAAGGAGAGCTGGGGGACTGGGGCCTTAGACCAGCGCAGTCAGCTGAAGGAGGTGTTAGCCGGTCTTACTGTATTCCAGCAGCACAGAGACAGTTTCCTGTTCCTTAAAGAGAACTCATACACTGATTAATGCTTGCAGTGGACAATCTACCAAGGGTTGAAACATTCTGAGCTAACCACTGCTGACCAGGTGTTGACCAGTCGCCCCAGATGCCCACCTCCAGCTTGGGTCTGCCTGCAGGCAGACCCAGTTAACCATCATGTCGTCTTACAGTCTGCAGACTGTAGAGATGACCTCCTCTGTTAGCTTCTCTGACCTGTGAGACTCTGTGTTAGCAGCTAACTGCTGCTAACTGGTGTTAGCTACAGTGCTAACAGCAGTCATAGCGCTGTAGAGAGAGCATCGGACAGGGGGAGATCTTTCAGGAAGAAACCAATCCACTAAGTCAGTGATCTGACGTGGGTCGTGACCTTGGCCAACAGGCTACACATGTCTGTGTATGACTTCAGGAAACCACCAGGCCTTAAGTCTCTAATCCCAGCCCCAGGGGTCAGGAGGTCACGGTGGCTCCAGAGAATCAGAGCTCCAGCTCTGCTCTGATAAGACTGATGAGCGGGTCTGGTCAGAGTAGTCCTGACCCCTAACGACAACAACAGTGGAGAGTAGTCCTGACCCCTAACGACCATACCAGGAGAGAGTAGTCCTGACCCCTAATGACCACCCCAGGGGAGAGTTGTCCTGACCCCTAACGACCACATCAGGGAAGAGTAGTCCTGACCCCTTATGATCACACCAGGGGAGAATAGTCCTGACCCCTAACGACCACACCAGGAGAGAGTAGTCCTGACCCCTAACGACCACACCAGGAGACAGTTGTCCTGACCCCTAATGACCACAGCAGGAAAGAGCAGTCCTGACCCCTAACGACCACACCAGGAGAGAGTAGTCCTGGCCCCTAAAGACCTGTCCCCTTAACAAGGTGAGAGTAGACCTGTCCCTTAACAAGAGGTGAGTGTTCACCAGTCCCTTAACAAGAGGGGAGAATAGACCTGTCCCTTAACAAGAGGTGAGAGTAAACCTGTCCCCTTAACAAGAGGTAAGAGGAGACCTGACTCCTTAACAAGAGGGGAAAGTATACCTGTCCCCTTAAGAGGTGAAAGTAGACCTGTCCCCTAAACAAGAGGTGGAAGTAGTCCTGACCCCTTAAGAGTTTAGAGTAGGCCTGTCTCCTTAACACAGTGCTTCTCAAACTTTTTCGGTCATCGCCCACTTTGGACAAGGGGGAATTTTCAAGCCCCACCTGACCCATTGCCCCAACACAATGCGAATGAAATATGCAAAGCTTAACATTTTCAAATGTATTGAAGTAACATCATGTTGTATCTAACTCAATAACATCAAATAACAGCATGGTCAATATACAGATTTACATGGACACTTCTGATTCGGGTTAGAAGAACAGCTCAATCGGAAAAAAAGAATTATCATATATACGCCTCAATCGAAATACAATTCTCTGATCGGAATAGAATTCCATGCGGAATAGAAGAGGTGGTGTAGTCCGCTATAATCTACATGCATACACTTATTCCGATTGGTTTGGGGTGAGTGCGGCTACTTTTTAACTTGGAGAGATGGCAGCTGCAGTAGTTCGCAATTGGTCCGTCTGTACTTTTATGCACACCAAACTTGACCGCTGTCAAGGAAAGTGGATTTTTTGCCTGATTCACGTCTTTATTATTACTCTGCAAGTTGTCTGGTCACTTATCAACCCCAGTGTGTGCAGTTGCTAAGCAACGTCAACGTCTTTGGCGTACTATTTCTCTGCGGATCAACACTATGAATAGTAATTTTGAAAGACACACCATGTGAAGATATTGTTTCATTTTGTCAAGGACCCGTGTAATAAGCCGGATAATGTATAGAACGTCGCCCTTCAGGGCGATGCAAGACACCTCCGCTTCACGTCAGTGTCCGGTTCGCCCAATTGGGGCTTATTTTCCCGATAAGGACCGGCGTTCTTTACAGCATTATCCCATACATTTATTTTATAAGCCCAGACCAACATAAAGCTGCTTTCACACCGCCCCGCGGCAGCTCGCCGCCTCCATTCATTTCAATGAGGGAAGGGCGGCAGAGGGGAAGCGGTCACAAAAGCGGCTGAAAACCAGGAAGCAGTTGCTGCCCACCTAAACTTTTCAGATTTTGCCCTACCGCTCAGCTTTCCCCATGTTGAAACTTTCGGCGGCAAGAGAGAAGACCTGTCCCCTTAAGGGGAGGTGAGAGTAGACTTGTCCCCTCAACAAGAGGTAGGAGAAGTCCTGACCCCTTAAGAGGTGAGAGTAGACCTGTCCCCTTACAGAGGGGAGAGTAGACCTGTCACCTTAAGAGAAGAGAGTAGACCTGTCCCCTTACAGAGGGGAGAGTAGACCTGTCACCTTAAGAGAAGAGAGTAGACCTGTCCCCTTAACAGATCAACAGTAAACCGCTCAATAGCAAACTTTCAAGCATGCTACTGTGCAACCTCTCCTAAAAAAGTCTTCCCTTGACTCAAGTGACTTGAACAATTACAGACCCCTCTCAAAACTGCGTTTTATCTCCAAAATTTTAGAGAAAGTAGTTTTCCAGCAACTCACAGCATATTTGAACAGTTTTAATTTATTAGATAAATTCCAATCTGGTTTTAGAGCTATCAACAGCACTGAATCTGCCTTACTGAAAGTATACAATGACATTCTGCTTTGCACTGACTCTGGTTCCTGCGCCATTTTAGTTTTATTAGATCAGAGTGCCGCATTTGACACTATTGATCATGAAATCGTACTGCAGAGGCTGGAACATAGTTTGGCTGGAGGGCACTGTTTTAACCTGGTTCACCTCTTACCTGAAAGACAGGACTTTTTCAGTTAAATTGGGACGTTACTCCTCTTCCTCTGCCACCATGAAGTGTGGGGTCCCCCAAGGTTCAATCCTTGGCCCCCTCCTCTTCTCTCTCTACATGCTGCGCCTGAGTTCCATGTTTGACAAATATGGCATCCAGTACCACTGCTATGCCGACGATACCCAGATCTACCTCCCAGTTGCCCCTCAGACCACATGTACATTAAACAAACTGTATAGTTGCCGCAATGATATTAAATCTTGGATGGCATGCAATTTCCTACAACTCAATGATAGCATGTGAGGTGAGAGTAGACCTGTCCTCTTAACAAGGTGAGAGTAGACCTGTAACCTTAATAGGTGAGAGTAGACCTGTCCCTTCACAAGAGATGAGAGTAGACATGTCCCCTTAACAAGGGTGAGAGTAGACCTGTCCCTTAACAAGCTGAGAGGAGACTTGTCCCCTTAAGGGGAGTTGAAAGTAGACCGGTCCCATAACAAGAGGTGAGAGTAGACTTGTCCCTTGACAAGAGGTGAGAGTAAACCAGTCCCTTAACAAGAAGGGAGAGTAGACCTGTCACTTTACAAGAGGTGAGAGTAAGCCTGTCCCCTTAACAAGAGGTGAGAGTAGAACTGTCCCTTTCAGAGGTGAGAGTAGAATTGTCCCATAACAAGAGGGGAGAGTAGACCTGTCCCCTTAAGGGGAGGTGAGAGTAGACCTGTGCCCTTAACAAGGTGAGAGTAGACTTGTCCCCTTGAGGGGAGTTGAAAGTAGACTTGTCCCATGACGAGAGTAGAAATTAGACTTGTCCCCTTAACAAGAGGTGAGAGTAGACCTGTCACGTTAGCAAGAGACGAGAGTAGACCTGACCCCTTAACAAGAGGTGAGAGTAGACCTGTCCCTTAACTAGAGGTGAGAGTAAACCAGTCCCTTAACAAGAGGTGAGAGTAGACCTGTCCCTTCACAAGAGATGAGTAGACTTGTCCCCTTAACAAGAGGTGAGAGTAGACCCGTCCCTTAACATGAGGTGAGAGTAGACCTGTCCCTTAACAAGGCGAGAGTAGACTTGTCCCCTTAACAAGAGGTGAGAGTAGACCTGTGCCATAACAAGAGACGAGTAGACCTGTCCCCTTAACAAGAGGTGAGAGGAGAGCACTACGCAATGAGAAAACAAGTGCAATTATTTCAAGCTTTTAATACAAACTTAATAAACTATCAGTCCTTCTTAACATGTAAGACACTGACTCCAAATACTTTGTTATACCATTTGTTTTTATCAAGTATTGCACAATGTAGGTACAAAATTAATATAGGATTACATTTTGTCCATAATATAGCAAAAATCTTTTAAACTTTTAACAGAAAATACAACTCTTATGTTTTTTCAAAAAAGCAAATATTCTTAAATCCCACCGCTGGAATAGTCATTAACATTCGTTTGACTTTTTTAAGATGGATTCATTTTACAATTTCAATAAAAAAGAAATAACACAGGTTGCTGCAGCCATCACAGATCACTGGAGTAGTAAAAAGATATAAATTCAATACCATGTCGTAGAAACAATAGATACTCTGATATTTTACAAACTCTGTACTAAATTAAATTATACAATCAGAAAAAAGACTGCGAAATTCCCATTTACTCGTGCCAAAGTTGAACATTGGCGATGTCCAGTTATACTTCAAATACTGAAAGAGGCCATGAACTAGAAGTTGTTTTCTTCCTTATATATTTATATGTAGCATAAAATTGTCATGTAAAAAAAAATATTTTGTGCTTGGTTGGCAAATGAAATGACAATGATTCGTTCTAAAGTGACCAAGCATCTCTTTCTACAAGCCTGGGGGGTCCAGACGGGCAAACCCCCCCACCCCTCCCCCCACCCGAGGGGTCCCTCCCCTCCGGGGGTTGGGGGGTCTCCTCGCCTCATGTTGCTACGGCGACCGCGCCCCCCGGCCCCATGGTCTCAGCGTTGGCCATGACATCCTGTTTGTTTCTGGGTTTCTGTTCCGGGTTTATGTGCATCCTCCCTCTGGGGGCGAGGGTGTAGTGGAGGAGTAGAGTAGTAGTACTAGAGGAGCAGCAGCAGAGCAGTAGTTCTACTAGTACTCTGGTACCACAGAGTAGTAGTTCTACCAGTACTCTGATACTCAGAGTAGTAGTTCTACTAGTACTCTGGTACTACAGAGTAGTAGTACTAGAGGAGCAGCAGCAGAGCAGTAGTTCTACTAGTACTCTGGTACCACAGAGCAGTAGTTCTACCAGTATTCTGGTACTCAGAATAGTAGTTCTACTAGTACACTGGTACTACAGAGTAGTACTACAGAGTAATAGATCTACCAGTACGCTGGTACCAGTGACTAGTCCACGACTAGTTAGCCATGACGGGCTGGTACTGCTGGTGCGAGTACTGCTGGTGTGAGTACTGCTGGTGTGAGTACTGCAGGGCCCCCAGGCCGAGGCCGTCCATCAGGGCCGCGTCTCCCAGCCCCCCGTATGCTGCCAGCACATCGAGGGCGTGGCCGTAGCCAAGCGGGCCCAGGGGCCCCTCCCCGGGGAACAGGGGCCCCCCGGGGCTCCCCGGGCCCTGCAGGCTGGGGAACACAAACTCCTTGGCGTTGGGGGAGAGGGCCGAGGGCTTGAGGTGCGGCGGGCCATACAGCGAAAGTATGGAGGGGGGCGCGGCGCCAGGCTTCAGGCCGCTGGGCGAGCTGCGGGCTGCCTGCTTCCCTGCGCCGCTGCTGCTGTTGTTGTTTCCCATGTTGTTGCTGTGGTTGCCACCGGCGTTGTTGTTGTTGTTGTTCCCACGGCCGCTGCTCTTCATCTTTGTGGAGCCGAACTTGGTGGCAGCGAAGGTGGCGGTGGTGAAGGTGAGCGGCTGGGCGGAGCGCGGCAGGAAGGAGGGGCTGCCCGCCTCCGAGTGGCCGAAGGGCGGCGAGGGGGAGATGGAGGCCGGGGAGCCGCCGCCCCCCACGCCAGTCACCCCCCCCCCAGCCGGGGGCTCGCTGATCGGCAGGAACACTTGCGCCTCGGGGTTGAAGCTATTCCTGATCTCCTTGTCCAGGTCCGCTCCCGCGGCCCCGCCCCCCTCCGGCCCGCTGTCGTCCACGTACAGCACCTTTACGGTGCCCTTGTCCCCGATCTGGTAGGACACCTCGTAGGGGTCGATCCACACGCTGAGGTCCTGGGGCAGATTGTGCCGGACGTCGGCCAGGTCCAGGCCGCTCTGCCGCGCGGCGCACTCCACCACGGGGTCCACCTTCACGCCAACCTGCAGGCAGCGGTACCCCGAGCCCTTAGAGGGCCGGTCGGGGTACCAGTGGCCCTGGTACTTGGCCTCCAGCTGGCGCTGCAGCTCCTCTCCGAAGGTGTTGACGCGGCGCCGCGGCAGCTTGTTGTACAGGTAGGAGATGAGGAAGTTCAGAGCCACCTGGATCTCCAGCTGCATCGCTGATGGGGGGGGAGGATGCTGGGGGCCGGGGGTCTAGAGGCCAGGGGGTCTAGTGGCCTCAGGATCTAGGGATCTGGGGGTCTTGTGGTATGGGGGTCTTGGAGTCAAGGGGTCTTGTGGTATGGGGGGTCAGGGTTTTCTGGGGTTCTGGTTCTGGGGGTCTGGGGTCAGGGCGGTCTGCTGGGTTTATCCGTGGTGGAGGGTTCGTGATAAGGACTCCAGCTCAGGAGCCAGGCACTGTTTGGATCTGGGAGAGCCGGTGGAAACCAGTAAGAACTTAGAAAAAAAGTGCTGTTTGTAGAAGTAGTGTCCTGCCACAGAAGTAGATTTCGTCTCCTAGGAGAAAGGAGAGAGGGAAGGATTAGCATTCATGACCCATAACGATTCAGATTGGTTTATCATCATTATCTTCAACTTGGATTTTAAATAACACCGATGATGTATTATTATTTTATATTAACTCGTAACGCAGCCGATGACACGTGACGTGCGCAGTGGTCCCATTACCGATCCGACGCGTTCCTCCTCGTCGGGTCGGTTTTACACACAGACGACCTGACGATAACGCGCTACGCTCACTGGGCTCTCCGACCGCATCTCCATGTGGCTCAGCAGGTCTGTCCGGTTGTCTAAAGGGCGACCATACCATGAACTAAACTGAATCAAGATCAGACGGATCGAAAGTCAACGAAACAGCACGAGAGGGAGAGACAGGCTGAGGGTGCTACGACAGGGTGGGGGTGCTCCGACGGGACTACACCTCAGTAACTAACAGTCTCCTATTAGGTTAGCATAAGCACACACACGCACACACACACACACACACACACACACACACACACACACACACACACACACACACACACACACACACACACACACACACACACACACACACACACACACACACACACACACACACACACACACACACACACACACACACACAAAAACGTACACACGGCCTGACGCAGCAGATGTAGGCTACTCCAGTGAGCCGACATTAACGTGGTAGACCTGATACTTACTTTAGTTTGTATAAAAGCAGATCCTCAGTAGTCCCGTTAGTGCAAAAAGACAAGAGTGACGTATAAAGACTTTCTTCTGAGATGACCTAATAATATAAAAGTATTCCAGCCAGCAGCAGGTCTTAAGGTAGACGTTCTTCAGGGTCGGAAGGTAGATCTTCTTCAGATGTTCTCCAGGTTTATGCTCTTCAGATGTTGTTGAGTATAAAGGTAAATGTTATTCAAATGTTATACAGATGTTCTTTAGATGTTCTCCAGGTAGATGTTCTCCAGGTAGATATTTTCCTCCTCAGGAGCCGCGGCATCTCCGCTCGCCGCCCCGCGCGCCACAAATTATAGCCTCACGAGGGGGCGGCGCTACGCATCAGTGTGAAAGAAAACACCTCGTGCTGTGATTGGTCAAAACTCCGGGTCACGCCCTCTGCCAACGACCCCCGCCGTCGTTCTGATTGGCTTCGCGTGCGGTCACCAGAAGACAGATGACGCTGTGGAATGAAGCCACGCCCATATTATGTGCGTCACGGACGGTGTTGCCAGATTGGGGCACATGTCACGCAGAATCTGGCAACCCTGGTCACGAACCAACGGTCTGCGCCGACAGCAGAGAACCAGAATACTGGAGGAGACGCGACGTGGTTTTATTCACACAGATGGCATTCTAACACTAACCTTGAAGCCTTTCTGATCCACCTGAACGTATTTCTCAACGGAAACGATATTAATCACCCGCCGAGTTAAATTAATATTCTAACCAGCGTCCGACGGTATCATACCCGCTGTGTTTCTAGATACAGGTACATACAGGTGTAGGCTATGAACTCAGCGTTACAGCCTCCGTTCCTCCCGTGCTATGGGTTATATGTTATCATGTGTTATAATAACTTATAACGGTTTAAAGGGGCTGTGTGTTCGGTGGTTCCCTCTCCGGAAGCACACGGTCAGAAATGGGGGCGCGGTCCGCTCTCTGGAATGGGAGAGCGCTCATTGGGGGAGAACGAGGAGGGCGTGAGGCCGCCCATTTCGGTCTCTGATTGGTGGAGAGCGAGGCAGGGCGTGGACCTGTCTGTCTGTCTGTCTGTCTGTCTGTCTGTCTGTCTGTCTGTCTGTCTGTCTGTCTGTCTGTCTGTCTGTCTGTCTGTCTGTCTGTCTGGCTGGCTGGCTCTGTGAACCTAAACACCTTGGAGACCGACGTCAGTGCGTCTCCAATGTATCAGTAGCAGGATTACAGTTTATTAATTATACGTTTGAATAACCGTTCCTCTATGGTGAGGAGGGGATAACACTCGTTATGGTGGAGCACACAGTGCTAAAACATCAAGGCTGTCTGATAGCTGGAGAGAAACTAGTACTAAACTGTCAGACGAGTTTGAACCCAACGTTTTAACGTTAATAAAGCGCTAAGCGTTAAAGAGAGTTACCCCCCCGAAGGCTGGAGACATGAAGAAAACGTCATATCACACTAATACTATGAAGACTGAACCAGTACAATGGGCAATGTGTAAGGCCAGCAGCTCAAAAAAAAAAAAATATATATACACATATACTGTGTATATATATACGAGTTTTCTACCATCCCCTAGCGGTAGGAGCCGCTAGCTAGGGGATAGCCCCCTCCCCCCCCCCCCATCCTTTACTCAACTACATTTCGTAGGGGAAAATCTTATTTTTTACTCCACTGCATTCCAAAATCCTGTCGTTCCTTTCAACATTGCTTTCACGACATGCATGCGTGACCACAGACACAGCTAACCATTGCGGACCTCGTGGAGCCTAAACAACGTCAATACTTATCCTAGAAACATCATGTCAAAGAGAGGTAACAGTGTCGGAGCGGTTGTGTAATGGAGCTGTCGGTGTGGAGAAGGCCAGCAGTAGAGGCTCCTGTCCTCCACGTCCTTCAGCCGCTGAGGGGTGCAGTCTGAGCCTGGAGGAGGAGGAGGGTCAGTAGTCTGATAACGTAGGAGATACTAGAGGGAACTACACAACCATATGTTTCAAAAACCGAGGTGGGCTGCTCCCTTATACGGGCGACATGGACACACAGGACCAGGTCCAGCAGCAGAGGCTAATTGGCTGATGCGTCCAGCAGCAGAGGTTGATGGGTCCAGCAGCAGAGGCTGTGGCCGCGGTACTCACTGAATAACGTCAGAGCCAATGTCCTTCAAAGGGACATGTTCACCCCGCGGCTAGAGAGGCTCCTGGGGTCAGCGGAATGAGGCTGTGGGTCGGACTCTGTTAGCTCTGTTAGCCACCGTTAGCACCGTGAGGCTAGCGGGTATAACCTGAGTTACCGTGCCCTATCCCTGTGTGAGAGCTAGTCGCTCTCACACATACACACCGAACACACACACGCACGCGCACGCACGCACACACACACACACACACACACACACACACACACACACACACACACACACACACACACACACACACACACACACACACACACACACACACACACACACACACACACACACACACACACACACACACACACACACACACACACACACACACACAGACAGATACCCTTATCCTCTTTGGAATTCATTTTCCTCACTTTTCACTTTTCTCTATGTTGAAAAAGAATTTCTGCCTTTTTCTGATGGGGTTCCCTGTGCCCCTCCCCTTCAGATTGTAGCACATGGCAATCAATCCCACTCCACCAGCCCACAGCAAACGTAATCTAACGTGCATATCCATCTGAAGGCAGAACAATACACACACATGCACACCCTGAGAGACACAAACCCACACACACACTGTAGAGTGTTATCAGTAGTCAAGTATGATTTCTTCAAGTCCAGCTGCCTAGCAACACGGCTCCAAGACACCCCAGTGAGATCCCCTCTCCTGGCTCTACGACGGACCCTTCATGTGGTGCTGGCTCTGGAACTCAATAAGGAGAGCTGCAGCCCACTGTAAACACGGTTTATGAGCGCAATGCAGACCGGCCGCTGGATACACTTAAACACACCTAGACCCCCTCTGAGAGCCCCTCTGAGAGCCCCTCTGAGAGCCCCTCTGAGAGCCCCTCTGAGAGCCCCTCTGAGAGCCCCTCTGAGAGCCCCTCGGTCACCCAGAGGCGGGGCTCAATCGTCTCGAACGTCTGGGTTGTGCTACAGCAGAAAATAGCGTGAATGGGGTTAGCCAAAACCCTTTCAACCTTCACCCACTCATCCTGTGAAGTGAGCTATCATTCCGCATCAAGACGCCTTGTCTCCATTAGAAACAGAGCCTAAAGTCGAGGGTTCAGATGCTCCTAAGATCCCCACCTCCTGGAGGGGGGGGGGGAGGTAAGACAGACTGCCTGTCTGTCCTGTCTGTCTGCCATGTTTGTTGTAGGTGGTGGTGTTGATGTTGATGGGTTTGTTGTTTGTGTTGTTGTTGTGTATGTGTTTGTTGTTGGTGGTTTTGGTGTTGGTGTGTAGTGTGGTATCCGGCT
>OLKM01003033.1:0-11014 GCA_900291075.1 Melanogrammus aeglefinus | reverse complement strand
TATCGGTGGTTTTAAAGGCAGGGACGAATTTTCGAGTATAATATGTACAATCCATAACGTTTTAGCTCACGTTGGCCTTATATATCAGCGGACTCAATACATACCCCGTCCAAGTCGGTAGCTTACCGGTCCCTCCTTATTTATGCTCGAAAAACTTGATTGTAAACGCATGAATAATATAAATTAATGATATAAGAAGCATGCAATAAGAAAAAAGCACCAATTATTAAAGTTTTTTGAATTATTTTAGTTGGCAAGCAAGAACTAGAATTTAGTGTGAAATTTCAGCCTTATTACAAGGGTTTGTGCAACCAACCGCACAACAACGACTTTTGATTTTCAGCCTGTCGCTCTCGTCTCTTCTGCAAACGAAATGAGCGGGGAGTGAAGTAGAGTGATCGTATCGACTCTGTATAATCCCTCATTGTCCAGCCTGCGAAATGTTTCTGGCAATTTCCGAATGTTTCCTTTCCGATAGTAGTGACACTGACTCGAAAACCTCACATGTGAGGTTCTGGTCCTACATGCGCCGCGGACAGCCTCTCACAGCTCGCCTTGTGATGGCCAATCCTGGCCGTCTCGCTGTGACAAGCACGATAGTACAGGGATCTGTTGTTCGTAGCAGAGTTGATAGCGTATCTAAAAGCAGTTATTATCAATGACCCAAATATGGCAAACACGACCGATGAAACGAGCGGAGAGAGACAGATGAGATCGCGAGGACGGGAGATTGGGTTGAAGTATGGAGGTGGACTCACAGCTCCACGGTGGCCTGCGGAATTCCCTGAGTGCGAGAGGATGGCTAGGTAAGCTGAGTCATGTGCTGCGGCCATGGTTGGTCCCTCCGATCAACCATAACTGCTAAGCATTGTGGCTTGTTTATATATCGGTAACGATAAACTCGGATAAGGTTGACCGGTGGGGAAGTGTATTCCTCGGCCCTCGCGTGGTCCGCCCTCTTGCTCCTTCAGACGGCTCTCAAGCACGCCGACAGCATTAGCTTTCGAGCTTAATGCTAACTTCGTACATAGCTTTAATATGTCTAGCTCGTCAAGGTAAAGCGGCGAATATATGCTTGATCGTTGATGCATGCATTAAAACTTTGAAATTATATGCATCCTCCATATGAGCTTATGAATTAGCGGTTGTGTTGTTGTGTTCCCAGAGAGGGGAAGCTGCCAGGAGGGCCGTGAGAGGGCCTGCTGTCCCTGGGAAGAAGCAGACCAGGACGGTACATATATTCTACATTCAATTCGAGGAATTGTTGCTTGTGAAATACATAAATAATCATATATATGGCCTCACAATAATCCAAGCCCTGCGTGCAATCCATGTTTAAACATATTAACTGAGGCGAGTGAAACAGGAGCAAATGCTTGCGTAGAAATAGTGCTAGTAGAAGAAACTCCAGCCTGCTTCTATTAAGCCATTCAAAAGATAAGTACATGCAATATAATTTTTTTCTCCTCTGTTTATTCAGGCATCAGACATGTTGGTGTCAACTCCAGGATCCTGGTGGCTGTGGTTCAGGATGTGTCACGAGGCCAAGGACTGCGGATTGCCTTGAATGGAACATTCAGCTCTGGTCCTTAGTTAATTATTTTTTCAAACTAAGGTAAAATTAAAAGATCCATTTCATGCTTTTTTACGCTTATTAAATGCATTTCGGGGTACTCTAGATAAGTTTAGGCTTATACATGCGTGTATGTTAAAATCTACACTTTATTAATCATCAATGTTTATTCCGCAAAACTAAGATTCAGCATGCTGTATGTCAACGTCTGATTTGTATCATGTCGCTTTAAGGCGCCCTGATTCCTAGTAGTCAGTCGCTGTGAATTGGTCAAAAACGCCTTTGCTTGTGCGTCGGAAAATTTGTCACACCGACTCGAGAAGTTCACTACCCTGTTTACGTAAAATAAAAGTTTGAGCGCAAACAAGCGCTTCAACTGTACCGAGCGACGTCGGTCAGGCACATCGTAAACTCTATCCAAGCAGTCCCTGAAAGGGTGCTCAAAAAAGTGGAGCTACACCACACCGTCCGTTTGCTTGGGGCAAACAGACATCTGTCCCTCTGTGTGTGACAGGGGGCAAAAAGAAACACAGTGACCCGACCAAGGTATTCTACAACGGCGGATCAGACTCAGTTTATTGTAGGAAATGTTGCCATCCGTCATGGTTGCTCTTTGTTTAATGTGTTCGGTTTTTGCCTATTTTATTGAATTTATTAACAGCTATAACACTGTAGTCGCTGCTGCTATGATGTCACAATGCTTTCGTAGCTGCCACGGCTTTCGCCATACCAGCTAAAACTCTGCCCTACCAGGTAGGGTATGTAGGCGATGGAACGCATACCGTTTTTAGTGTAACCGACTTCTGCTCTGTAGCCATCACTTGTCCAACCATTTGGTGGAAACAAGGCATTATTGAGTGGCGTTCACGTTGACCACTGCTCGGACTTTAGCTAGACGTAAAACAATGTATATAGATGTATATAACAGTATAAAGCCAAAAGCGTAAAAGTCGAAAAAAGCATGATTTTCCCCCCCTTTTTAGATGCAGCTTTTGCCAGAAAATGCACAACTAAAGGGTCATGTCTTTTCAGATCTACGTAGAGATCGAGCGGGCCAGCTTGACCAAGACCTTGGCCAACGAGTAAAGGACAGAGCGGAGACGTGAAGGAGCGGCCTCATCCTCCCAGGAGCTGCAGGTAGGAGAGGGGAGAGAACGGGGGATACTAGAGGTGTATATCAAGCATCATATGAGATGGGCTTGGCACATCGGTGTCTCCGCTCACAGTGTGCCTGGTCCATTGTGCTATATGAGACTGTATTGCCATAGTGGTGACAATTGGTCAAAACCTTCATCGTCAGCCGGGTCTCATGTCATCCGTGACGGTTTTGACAGACTCCGACTTATAGGGCACGTTATAGCTTGAACTGGGAGAAGTTGAAGACTGTATTAAGGATACGGATACGTCATAGTGCTAGTTCCCTAAATGCTCCCTCTCATTGAGTCTGAATTGTTAGAACGAAACTCTGCGCCTGAGAAGTGAACAAGATTCATAGTGCCCGATTCGGAAAAGCTGACTTGGTACTAACCCGGTGTAGGAACTTTGAAGGGAGACCACTGCAAGATGAACTGTAACTGAACATAATCATACATTGATAACGCTGTTAGTTGTATGACCATTCAGTAGAAACAAAGCATTATAGAGGACGTGCACATAAGATATTGATTTAAATAAATCTGTATATAGCTGTTATTTTTAGCAACAGAAAGAAAATGCGACTTTTAGTATTGAGAAAGCACGATGACCTCCACTTTGGTGTAGGACTAGCTTTGTTGCTGCAGACACGCGAACGTCTTCTACACTCCACGGTAGGGATGGGAAAATGTGTCCTATTTCTAGATCATCCGAATCGTGTAGTCACTGGCGACTCGCTGATCATGGACGGGCGATCTGATCGGGCATGAGGAGGGCCCAGGCGCAGCTGTATGCCAGCTTTTAAAAAAAAAAAAAAAGACAACAACAAAAGAAACTCTCGCACTGGGCGCTAATCGATGGCCGAAAGCAATGTTGTGTGCCAAAAGGAGGAACGCAAAATCGTCCTTTTGGCACATTTTTAATATTTAGCCTGTTTTTAACGGTTGAGCCAAAAGACCTAAACGCAACCTATGAGAAAACCTGTGAGAGCATTTCATATTACGCAGGCTGATCTCTCGATTTAAATGTGCCGTGTTAATAGCTTAAAGTTAACTGTAGTTGTTCAAATGTACTCGTGAATTACTATATTTGTGATTAAAAAGACAAGATAATATAGCACCCACTTGTGGCGCACTGAGAAAAAGTGTTTGGTAAAGCAATGCCAAGAATATGAAGAACAGAGTAGACGTCGGAAAAAGAGTAGCTTGCTGTAAACCCGTGGCGCGGACCTCCCGAAAAAAAGTGAGAAGGAATAAAAGACGCACCAGGGTTGTAAATTAAGGGTTTAATATTTACATTCTCAGTTGTGCACCGATCAAAAGGCCTCTGTATGCAGACGCTAGTGTTGATAGAGATTATTTCTTTAACATCGGAATGGCAGTAAATTATTAAAAGATCGCCATTTGAAAAAAAAATCACGATCCGCCTGATCGACGTCACTGCTGATAGGACGATCCGATCGAAAGCAGACACTCCATCCCTACTCCACGGTAGGGGTCGGGGAATCTCTTGGCACCTCACTCGATTTCGATTCAGATTATGAGGTCAACGATTCGATTCTGAAGCGATTATCGATGCATCTCGATGCAACAATTTTTTCTATGTGTACATTTCCATGGGTGATTTTCAAAAATCTATATAATACATCTGGGTTTGCTACTCAGAGTTTGCTAATCACTTCCTACTTTTGTGATGATCATTAAAAGACATCAACAAATGTAATTAACTTATCTAGTATTTCATAAGAGAGAAGCTTTTGTCACAAAATATGACTTTCTATGAACAAATGCAATTATCAATGCAGCTTGCATTATTTTTATAACACAAATATGGGAAGCATGCCAAAAATAGGTTTCCAGTTTTATTTTATTTCTTATCTCTTTACTGGCTCCAGTTAATGGCTTTGGTACAGAAGTTTAGGGGTAACGCTCTGCCATGAAAACAGGATTGCCACTACATAACATGCAACAACTTCACATCAATCTTATGTCATTAAAGGAAAAGCTGCTCTTGAATTTGAAGGAGTTCTTGTGTCTGGCTGAAGTTTGTGCGCATGCTATGCGTAGGGCTGAGTCGTAATCGTGTCAAGACAAATCAGATTGGCCAGTTACACACTGAAGATAAATTAAATATTTTTAAAATGAACAAAATTATCCCTATCTGGCGAACAGAATGTAGCAGCAGGCAAAAAAAAATTATTAAATTTTTTTTAAATTCAGATTATTAATTTTATCTGCATTGAGACAGAATCGTTTCTAGCGGAAATCGCGATGCATCAAAGAATCGATTATTTTTTCCAACCCCTACTCCACGGCGGAAAACTAGTGGATTTTAATATTGCTGGTTACGCGTTTTCAAGCCAGTGGGGGACATGCCTGTAGTGTCAGACTGCAACCCGGTGGAGAGGGATCAATTTCAGGCTCCAGCTCCACCTTCGGATCGTGTGGGTGTGACAGTTGTGTGCTGTGGGCATGCTGCCGGAGCATGGACCACTGCCATTGGAATCGGTCTGCTGCCGAGGAGGTCCCGGTCAACCTTTGACCATCTAATTGTGGGGATTAGAGTTGCATAACCATGCATAGGGGCATTTCGGATGCTGTGCGGCATGAGAGAAGGTTTTGGAAATGGCCATGCTCCTCTCTAAGGGACCGTCTCAAGTGGAAACACTGGACCGCCCCCGTAAATAGCAAACCAAAGTAACAAGGCGAAAAACAATTCCTTCCCCTCCGTTTTCCTTTTGATGCGTTTTCAGGAATATCTCCGTAAAGACGGACTCATTGCGGAAACGGCAACGACTGTACAAACGCTGTAGGGACCTTTCATATTCAAAAGCGCTGGTTCTCCACAAAAATAAGTGGAGCGCATTCATCAAGCCTGCTTCGCATCCAGCCTGCGCGCTGTATTAAATAACATTCAAGTCGAGGAGGAGATAGTAATTGTTTAAACCTTTTAGATTGAGAGTAGAAATACTTTTTAATGTACAGTTAGTCATTTAAATTGACCAAGGGGCTGTATTTAAAGCTACACAAATAATACAAAAAAAACCTTGCAACTTTAAACGCAACTCTAACGTCGCTTCAGGCCGCATAGGTCCGGCTTATATTTGAACCCACCCTGGGACCATGGACCTATTAAAAGAACATGGTTTTATTATTCTGCCTAATAACAATGGTTATTAAAAACATGGTTTCACAAAAAAAATCGGCTCTGGGTGGACAGGACCTGAAAGACATGTTAGATTCACTTTGGTAGATACACCCCCGGATGAGCATAGATGCGAGGCGGATTCACGAGTGTCACGTTTACTTTAGGTGGATGTTGGAGGTTTACTTTCTGGTGATGGGATTTAACACAGCTGATATTGCACGGAACATGCTGGAATATTGCATCCGGATACATCTCACTATGAAAATACTTCTGTCGGAAGTAGTTAGTGTGATTTCGAGTTTAAACCGTGTTTAAGATTCTTGTGATATCGTCGGAAGTAATAGTTATACACTTTATGGTCGGACTGCTAGTTTGTGGAGATTGACATGACAGGGCTGATTGACATCGGAGAGTTAGTCAGTTTTAAGGCTGCCAGCCATGTATTAAGGGCTGGTTTCCTATTTAAAGGTACGCTGTGGAAACTTATTGATTACCCGCCAGCGGGCCTTGGCCCTATATATAATCTCATTTAATGCAGCCAGGGCGGAATGCAATAAGAATGATCCTCCTGTAGGTAGACCTGGTTGTTTGCTTGTTTCCGTAGCCATTTCAGGCGAGCCTGAGCCTGACTTATTACCTCCTAGAGCCACAGAGTTGGAGTAGGTTTACCATGCCAGTTACTTAACTGATTGTTGAAAATCCCAACATGGCGGCGCCCTGTTAACACTTTCCCCTTTCACCGTACAATTTAATCCCTTTTTAGCAAAGTTCAGCCCTTTTTTTAGTTATTGTACCAATGAGAAGGCAGGCAATATACATCTGTTATATCTAAACTAAACTTCAAATTTCAGTTCAGTTCATCTTTCAGGGGCTATTTCAAACTGGACCCTATTTCAACGCAATTTTGTGGTCAAATAAACTAACATAGCTGACAACAATGATTGGGAATGGTAATTTGAAACCTGGTTCTGCTTTTATTTTCTAACAGGAAGGATCTTATACAGAAAAAATACTATTTTTATATTTTAGAGTTGAGTTGTTGCAAGAAGAGAACACTGGTAAACAGAATTTAAGAGTCAGAGAGAGGAGCGGTTATTGTGTTGAACTACAGAACGTGTAGTTTAGAGTTGTTCTAAAGGTTCTGGTTGAGGAAGAGTTAACCCTAATGAACCATGTTTTCATTCTGTCAGTGTGCCTGTTTGTTTCGTTACTGAACTTGCGTGTCCCCTGGCTAGGTGGAGACCTTACGGCTCTATGTGGAGAAGAAGGAGAAGGTGGAGTTCATCCTGGAGCAGATGAGGCTGTGCATCGCGGTCAAGGATTACATCCGTACCCAGATCATCAGCAAAAAGATAAATACCAAGTTCTTTCAAGAAGGGGCTCTGAGGTATGTTTACGTCAGCTCATTACTGGCTCCAGTTAATGACTTTTGGTACAGAAGTTTTAGTAGGTAACGCTCTGCATGAAAACAGGGATGCACTAATAACATGCAACCACTTCACATCAATCTTAAAGTTTAGCACAATGGGAGTGCATCCTTACTGTCGCGTTCACACCAAAAGTTTGGATTGAGCCTACCAAATTCACCGGAAGTCATTCACTTTCTATGGGCAAGAGCCACACAAGCGTCCAACGCTACCAGCGGCAAAAGGTGGAGTGACCCAGAGCGAACCAAAAAAAGTTGAAAGACGCTGAAACTTTTATGCAAATTATGTGTCACTTCAATGCAGTTTAATAGAGGATAGACAGCTGACAGATGACCATTTAGCAGACGCTTTTATCCAAAGCGTCTTGCAATTAAGTACATTTTGTCATAAGGTGAAACGATATATCGCGGTCAGTGCCAGTGGATAGATGACAGCTGTGTTTTTCTGTTTTGTGTTCAATAGTTAATGAGTGCAACATCCATAGTGATTTTTGATACTAAGTGATGAATAAGCGGGAGTATTTATAGAAAATATATTTGCGATCTTAGAAACGTTCGTATTTTAAGCTCTCTTTACTGCCAATCTATCCAACCAAAATCGTGGTGTAGTCATATACTTTAAAACAAAACACGTTTTTGAAAATTCGTCACATACACAAACTAATCGACAAGACGAGGGATAAATGACAATATTATATATACTGTGTGTGTGTGTGTGTGTATGTGTGTGTGTTATATATATATATATATATATATATATATATATATATATATTGGAGGGGAATCACTGTCCTACCTGCTGTCGAAGCACTTTATCCAACAAGCAAAACCGTTTCTGCAATATGGCCAAAGTGTATGGGAGTTCACTCTTTGATATGGCTGTCTGTACTAAAAGCATACGGCTCCTTTTTTAAATGCGTCTGCGAAATTAAATTGTCGTCATGAGCGACTTGAACGACAAAAGCGAACAGAAAGATTTGCAGCAATTTTTTATTTTTTTTATGAGCAATTTTTTTGCAAAGACCAAAGCGTCTTTGTAGCGCAATTCGCTTCCGGTGTGAACGCACAGTAAGCCTGATATTGCCAGACCAATTCGCAAATGCATTTTTAGTCAGGAACTTTTCAGTTAATTTTCCATTTCCAAGGTGTTATTAACGGTCACTGACGAAAATGCCTCTGCAGGGTGTCCGCGCATCCTTAAAAAGTCTTTAATTCATGTTTCTAAATTTAAGGCCTTAAAAAGTTTTAAATTCGTTACAAATGTAATGCTGGTCTTAAATACTGTAACTCAAGATCTTAAATTTGTCGGGGCAGGACTTTATATATTTTTATTTTTCTCGTGGGACTTTTCAGGAAGGACATGTAGAGAGGCTTCTTTCGTGCTAGCTGCATATATAAATGATTATCTGTGTGCTTGCTAGCTAATCTGCGACAATGGGTAGGTGCAAATTCGAGGACGGTTGGCTGGAAGACGTCCGTTTCCGAAGTTGGCTCGCGTCTGTTGCCAACCCCCTCCATCACTTGTTTTATGTCTTAATGATGTGCAGCGTGCACTCAGCGTGCACGCTGAGTGCACGCTGGCGCGTCTTGCTGCCGCTACTCACCGGCTGTTTTTATTGTTTTATTGTGTTTAGTAAGCTCACCTGGCTTCTCGGTTAAAAATGTTGTCCGCCAAGTTTCTCTTTTGTTCGGCACTTGCCTGGATTACATTGTCGATATTCCACCGAACCCGTTGGCTGGTCTTCTCCAGTACTTCGGCTGCCCGAGCTCCTCCGGGCTCCGTTCCCACCTGTCTGAGCCTCCACCTGCGGTGCTGCGCCCTCGGGATGACACTCTCCTGCCCCGACGAAAATATATCCACCGTGGCTCCCGCCGGAACTTCCATATTGACAACTCCAAACCAATAAAATCCTTCTGGTCCTCCACTCGTCGTCCTCCGAGAAACACCGGCCGCCGCCGGGTTGACCCCAGCTTGCTAGCCAGCCTACCCAGGTCGGCTAGCGCTACTGTCCTGAACGACAGCTCCACCGTCAACTTCGGGCTTCTGAACATCCGCTCACTCACGAGCAAGGGCCATCTCGTCCAGGACTACCTCACCGACCGTAAGCTTGACTTTTTCTGTTTGACAGAGACGTGGCAGCAGCCTAATGACTTTTCACAACTCAACGACGCTACCCCTCCTGGGTTTGTTTACATCTCGCAACCCCGTGGCTCAGGTCGCGGCGGAGGTCTCGCGATAATTCATCGCGAGAAGTGGAAGGTGATTCCCGTCTCTGTCCCTGCATCCAGCTCATTTGAGTGCATTGCCTGTAAACTGCCTGGTCATACTCCCACCATTGTGGCCACTGTTTCCCGTCCACCTAGGCCCCACTCTGAGTTTTTAAATGACATTGCTGTTCTACTCGCCCATCTCTCCACTCTTTCCCCTAATGTGATTCTGCTGGGCGATTTCAATATCCACCTGGACAACACCACTCTCCCCCTCACCTGTGACTTCTCATCCTGCCTTGAGAGCTCTGGTTACCACATCTTCACCGACTTCCCTACCCATATTAAAGGACATACTCTGGACTTAATATGTTGCTCTGGTCTCACTCCCTCCAACTGCACAGCTGATCAACTCCCCATCACTGACCACTTCCTCCTTTCATTTAATGTCACACTCCGCCTCTCTACGACCAAGCCACCACGTCTCATCTCATTCCGTAATATCAAGGCCATAAATCTTCACTCCCTCTCCTCCACCATCGCATCTATACCGGACCCGGACTACTCTTCCTCCCCTGATGAACTGGTTCTCCACTACAATAACTCGCTCACTACCATTCTCAACTCCCTCGCTCCTGTTAAAACTCGGTCTGTCTCGTTCTCCCATTCTGCCCCTTGGTTCACCCCTGAACTCCGCTCCATCAAGTCCAAAGGACGTCAACTTGAGCGTCTCCATAATAAGACTGGTCTCACTGTCCACCATGACATGTACAAAAATCATATCTTACAGTATAAGGACTCTATTGCTTCAGCCAAATCTACTTACTATTCCAGTCTCATCTGTTCCAACCATGGCAACTCTAAGGCACTCTTTTCACTCCTCAACAAAATCCTTCAACCCCCAGATCTCCTACCCCCCCATCTGCTACTCTTCGGACACGTGTGACTCCCTCCTTCTGTTTTTTAATCAGAAAGTTGAAAAAATCCACCAGCACTTGTGCCCCACTCCCTCACCTTCCCCCTCCTCTGAACCTCTCCCCTACAGTCTGCCATTTTCCTCTTTCCATCTCCCTGATCCCTCTGCTATCTCTGATCTCATCTGTAAATCAAAACCATCCACATGCCAGTTAGATCCCCTCCCTACTGCCCTGGTCATATCCTGCCTCCCCTCACTGCTCCCTCTTATTGCTGCCATCATCCACTCCTCTCTCACTACTGGTTCAGTTCCCTCACCCTTCAAAACTGCTGCTGTCTCCCCAATCCTCAAAAAACCTGGTTCAGATCCCAACAACTTTAATAACCTCCGTCCCATTTCCAACCTACCTTTCATCTCCAAAATACTTGAGAAAATCGTTGCTTCTCAACTCCATTCCCATCTATCTCAAAACAGTCTATATGAACAGTTTCAATCTGGTTTTACGTCCCCGGTCATAGCATGAAACACGGCCTTCTGAAATCACAACGACCTTCTTATTGCAGCTGAATTCTGGTTAAAAATCTCCATCCTCATCCTCCTTGACCTGAGT